>CM061536.1:28943259-29012799 GCA_030545055.2 Neoaliturus tenellus
ATTTAAATCAAATGCTAAAAAAGACATTATAGGAAAAACTATCAAAAAAATACTGTAATCCAATTTTTTATTATTTTACAGTAATCTTTTAAATGAAGTGTGGTATGGCAAAAACTTTCAAATGTTATAATATTTATCAAACTGAAAATTACTTAACTAAGAATAATAAAAACATTCACTAAGATATTTAAAAGACACTGTCTGTATATTATAAATCCAAAACGGAATTACAGGAAATATTTATCAACTATTTTTCCATTACCAAAGTTTAAAACACCAATATTTTTAACAATCAACATTTCCTAACGTAAAATCGAAATAATTAACAACTAACAACTTAAATAAGAGATTAAAACTTACTCCTCTCGGTAAATTAACCAGCAAACAACCAGTAGTTGCAATGTAAGCTATCCTCGCTATGTAGAATGATTGCTAATCTGTAAGAATTCCCAGAATGTGTATAAGAGTGAACACGATTGCGGCGGACGATTGGTTTGTATTGGAATCTCAGTTGCTCAAGTACACACGTTCGCGATGTCAGGTCAGGCATTTATTAATTAAGTGTTTATCTTCAGACTAGAACTCGAATATTTACATTGTGTGTCGCATTAAATTGTGATAATGTCATTGTTGTTTCTTAGTTGAATTAGTACAGTTCAATTACTGTAAAAAACTAAATTAAAAATTGAAAAATAATAATAGTTATTATTATAACTTTTATTATACTAATTCATGTTGAAAGACAATGTTGACCAAAGTTTATAATGTGGGTTGAAATAATTATCATACATTAATATTTTATGTTATGAAAAGTTCAAACGATTTTAAGCACTATGAAGGGGCTAAACCACTCTACTATAAAAAAATGAACAAAACATATAGGCAATAACCGGGAGAAGACAAAAAGCCAAAGAAAACTTCATTTCTATCAAAGGGTTCGAAGATTTCATAAAGAAGGAAAAACTGATCGTTTATTCAGTGGATAACAAAATTATGTTATTGATCGCATAACAAAATGTGGTTTGTTAAAAATAAAAAATATACTTTTTCAGGATCTATCGGGAAATCCTTAGCTTAGACATAACTTGCCCCCCCCCCCCCCCCCCCCCAAGAACACTAGTCCTCGTCAATGTTCTGAGTGCTCTAGTGCACAAGTGTTTATCTGTTTTTGTTACAATGTAAATTAAGAAATCATACAGAACTATAAAACAAATGCACTGGTTAAATTAAGAAACCCCAACATTCAAATCTGATTTCCTTGACGATTTACGATTTACGTCTATTGACTTTTAATTGAAATTTTAGGTTGAGAAGAAAATTACCAAGAAAAATTCAACCAGTAGAGAACTGAACTATTTGCAAGTCTGGCGCTTTATGCGTGTACAGTAGCACGCATGATGCGTGTGTGAAACACGCGTGTGAGAGTGCGTGAGTCGGCGGCACGTGAATAACACACGTGTCCGGAGAAAGTACGCTCTCTGTTAGACGTGCGACCTTCATTTTTAAGGTCCACTAACAGCATGAAACCGGCTCGTTGAAAACTGATAGTGACAACCGCTGTCAAAATTATGAAGTAAGGATTACAGCCTCTAATCCTTACGTCATCATTTTAACAGAGGATTACAGCTTGGGTGACTTTTTTAGGACCTATGATTTTTATGTTTGTACTCATCACATTATTTAAAAGGTTGATGCGACACTGATGAGTGGAGTGTAGAATGAGTGTTAATTCTTGTGTAGCTTTGTTAATGTCTAAGACTAGTTGATTCAGCCACTCTTTAGAAAATACACTAGGCCTATAAGGTACATCATATGTTATATCATCATGGGCCCAGTTTAGACTTTCCCATGATTAATTCAGTAATTTTGCTCAGAATCGTTCTGGAAAAACCCCTAATAATGAGGTGAACACCCCATGCACTATAGCTTGAGCGTACAACATAACACAAAATTAAGCCCTCAAAATAAAAATGTGTATTACCCTAATCAGTTAAAGACTTCAAACTATTAGAAAAAAATAGTAGGTTTCGAAATATAACTCATATACATCAAGGTATTTGTTTCCTTTTTTTCAACGAAAGTGCCAATTGGAAATAAACGTTAAGGGAAAGCGATCTAAAACAGTAAAAAAGGCATCCCAAGTATCGAACACGCAAATCCTAGAGCCGAGAGTCTTACGTTGATTAAAATTTCATTCATAGTATTTTTTTATAATGACAATGATCCGAAGAAAAAAAATATTATACTGTACAAAACTCACAAACACATTCAGTTCCATGACAATGCTTGGCTAATAGTAGCAGAAAACATCTTCATACCCTCAAGACATTGACAGTAAATACCGTGTCATAGCCATGTCATATATCCCAGAAGAAGAATTCGATTCTTAAGGATTTATGAAATATAATTGTTTTTATATTTTGCCTATTTTTGTAATGGATATTGGACACTAGTTGACCCAAATAGGATACGAAAGACTAACAGACCGCAGGGTGCGGATACAGACATTCCCCATCAAGAGCAGGATCCCTTTACACCGGCTCTTTAGAGGGAGGAATACCAGAAAAGATAATAAACTGGTGTGCGTTTGCCTTGTAAATATTTACACCCTAAAGTCAAGTGATGTTCAAGATGTTAGTAAACTTATCGTAAAGTATATCGGATTGAGATTTTCTGATATGGATTACACTTTTTTAATCCCTCACAAAAAAAATTAATCTTACAGAAAATAGCAAAAATGCTCTTTACAATACGAGTAAAATGGCTTTCAATTTTTTGGCGGGCAAGTAGTTATTTACTTTATTTCTGCGTTTTCCTTATAAAATTCCTTAGAATCTATTTGATATTTTTTTAAATAATTAAACTACCGATTTTGAATGGATTTTTCTGTTACGTGGTTTCGAAGCAGTGATGTTACAAAGCTTTAATGTCATTGATAGTAGTTGAATCAAATTGTACCGTGAGCTATTGCAACACAAAGTATACACCGTCAAAAATATGTTTTTCAATATGTACTAATATAAAAAACAATAAACGCAAATTACTAGTGAAGTGGAAGGAGAAACAAAACAGGCTAGTTTTTGGTTGATACCAAACGGATTTTGGGCAAAACGTGGTAATTTGCTCCCCTGTTTCGGACACAGTTTTTTTTCGAACCGATTTTCTTAAAAATTTGTAATCGTTCAGTTGAATATTAGGCCCCGCACACCTTAAAAGTTTAAAAATGTGAAAATATTACTCTCGGTGACGTCACAAAGTAACTCAATTATCTTTACTTTTAAGATTGTTCCTACTAATACCATTTATTTTTACTGATATATGAGAGACCTACTAGACCTAACCTTAATTATAAGAAAACATATTTTTTACCAATAATTATCGAAAACCCCCATCTGGAACAGGATAATGCTAAGGAATATTTTCCGTGTTTTTACAAGGCTGAAGATGAATGCAACAGAAAATATAATAATTAACGTAAACAAAAATATCTAACAACCGTTCATTTGAACACAAAGGCCTACCAGACAATATATATTTCTATCGATTTCCAAACATCTTCCTAGTGTACGTCGTCCGGTATCCGTCTCCTCAATACAAATCAGCCAAGGTTAACACCCGCTACTGTGTAATGTACAGTTACTGAGCTGCGCCCACGTGATCGCCGGCCCCGTTAGTTCCTCAGGCCTCCGCCGCGCGGTGGCAGCGCTGCAGTCACTTCCTCCACCGTGGAATTTCCTCCAAGGCGATCGACTCCTGGTGAGGTACACAGTAGCGGTTCTGGCCGACTAGAATGCCTAATTGGTCGCCTTGGAATAATAAGTGATTGAATTCGGGTTAGAAATATATTAAAATATGCAAATATCACGAGATAAATTATCGTATTATGGAATAAAATACTATATTTCATGAAGGCTGACTTTTGAAAAGAATACTCTTCTGGAAGAGTTTTGCCTTTGGCATTTTTGTTTGACTGACTTAACTTTGTCAGAGATGCTATTGCAATTAATAAGAAAAAAATAACATATTCGAACTTTCAGAAAATAAATAATGAAATTTTGAACCTTAACGTTTATATTTAAATTTAGTTTTGAAAGTTTAGTTAGTTGAAGTTCACTTTGGATGAAGTTTAATTATGAGTTTTTTATGAAAAATTTTTAATGAACTTATTTGAGAAAAAACTAGATATGGCAATCAAAATAATTAATATTTCATCTAGAGAAAATAACTTTCTTTCTTCTAACTACCCTGATAGCTTGAAATCACAAGAAAATTTAAAATAAATGTTATGGCATAGATGTATGTAAGAAAATATTCTCTAAGACCCATTACATAAATATTATTTCACCTATTTCTCAATAACACATTTTGTTTTTGTGACAAGCCTTATTTAATTCGATAACAGAATTTCCTAAATACAGTAAGGTGTTCAGAACTTTAGTTTTTGCATGATATATTCCATGGTTTAAAGGCTAGAGATGATAGTTGCAAATTTAGTTTTCATTTATAACTCAACGAAAAGTGTAAATGGTAGGATTTAGTGTTATCGAAGTGTTATGTTCCATTGTTGTCTACCGCTCAGCCTTCGACTGGGATGGACTGTTCGCCTATCCCACAATTCAGTTCGCCTTCCGCATGTTGCCTCGAACTCCAACCTCATCAAGACAAAGCGAAAGTACAAGAGGGCAACAGCATAATGACAGTAAACTGTGCCGCAGTCCCTGGACTGGTGTCCTCTAATAAACTCTGTCCTATCACTGGTAGTTGTAGTGCCAACTAGAAGGGATTTATGGCGATTTCTTCCTAAACAATACTGCTAATAAAAAATAAACGTTATAAGAATATAAGGTTTCGTTAAAAACATTTTTTTTTTCAAGCTAACACGGTGTATTAAGTAATTGAAAGTAACACTTGTATTTAACTAAATGAATCCCCAAATAATCAATATTTAATTTGTCATGTGGCATATTGAATATTATCAGTAAATCGTTATTTCTCAGATGAGTAATTTATCTCACACGCTTCACTTGCACTCCATTTGTATTATGTGCAAAACTAAAACAACACCCAACCATAGAGTTTTACTCAATGATTCAGAACCGTTTGACATTCTAGAGTAACTAATATCCTGAAAATATATCTACTTTATTTTTGAACAATTTTAATAATTTTGCTTTGTGTAAAGAAATTTTAAAAACTTTTAAAGAAAATTAAATTACTGAATACATTTAAAATGTCATAATTCATATAGCCATTGAAGAAAGTTTGAAACAAATATTTAATTTAGCATATTGCTAACATGGAAGAATAATTTTTTCTTCAGTATTACAATTCAGTATTACAGAACACCTTTGTTAAAAAATGTACCGTTAAATTTTTTAATAAAAATCGCTCAATATAACAATAGAAAAACCTCGAAGTACTATAAGAACGATACGTTAGTAGATGGTTACTGTAAGACAAAAATAATTTGAAACAAGAATACCCGTTTAAAAATGACTTCATAAGTAATCCATCCAAATTTGAAACTTAGTATTTTGCCGAGAGCTCAAAGTATTTAACTAATAACCCGGATTTGA
This sequence comes from Neoaliturus tenellus, assembly GCA_030545055.2. NCBI lineage: Eukaryota > Metazoa > Arthropoda > Insecta > Hemiptera > Cicadellidae > Neoaliturus > Neoaliturus tenellus. The sequence goes on from CM061536.1 coordinate 28,948,836, forward strand.
CCAACAATATCACATGAGTTCTCATTCGGTACTTGGAAAAGGACTACTTAGAAGGAAAAATTAAGTTTTTTGCATCCGTTCTCATGGTACACGTGGTAAGGCAGTTTTTTTATTTTTATTTCCATTGCAAATGATATGTGCATTTTCATAGACCTCATGCAGATGTGTCTCTAGATGATTACACAAGTGATCAAGTGATAAAGTTATCGATTACATGGCAGGAGTTGACCTTGAAACCGACGGCTGGTGATCCCGGATATACTTTCGCCAACTTCTCCTTCCTCGTGTCCCCCTGGGGCAAAAACCTTTTGTACTTTAGAGCATTTGCACATTTGATGATGTTCTTAAATAAAAACTAAATAGGCTTATAAATGAGTTATCAGATTTATTTGTCAGAAGTTATTGTATTCTAAGTGAAGTATTGCTCATACCAAATATCTAAAAACAGTAATAAATAAATATTGAATAGTTGAAATACTCACTTCCAGCCTCATCACAGTATGTACAATATACAATGTTTGATTGAATCGGAGATAAAAATGCTATATTGAAAAGGTAACTCTATGTTTCGTTCAAATTCTTCGTATAGTTTATTTTCTTCATATTTTAATTTTACAGTCACTTCACTGCAGTAATACACAAATGAAGAAGAACTAGAGTTGAAAACAGAAAGTGTGTAAAATTCTTGTTTTATTTATAACCATTTATTATAAATAATACAGTTTTTATATAACGGAGAAAGTAGAATCTAAAATTTCATTTAAATTATTGATTTACAAGTTTAGTCACTTCAGCAACGTGTACAGAACCGAATAAGGAGGGACATCCTGATGGGGAAGTGAGAACGCAGCACTTGAAGCACAGATAGCACCATCAAGACTGAACTTTGTATTTGCGGATTATGCTGATTGGTTGAATGGAAACAGATATCTAGAATAATTTTACAGATATTTGTCATTGTTTTGATGTTATGTAAACAAATATGCTCATTTCGACATGTAAGAGGCAGGAAGAGCACCTCCGCTTTTCCCGTGGTAATTGGGAGAGTCAATCCTTGCATCAGTACTTAATTTTCCTCTGGTTTTCGAGGAAAAATGAACTTGGGACGTCTCTACTTATTTGGTATTGTATACTTTGACTTCAGTGTTTTTTTCCTCAAATTTTCACTAAGAACGTTTAGTTTTTCTCCATTTTTAAAATATTTACCATTCAAAATTAGATAGCTTCCAAGGAGAATCCACTATACAGTTTCCCTATACTTATTGAGGTTAATCAATAATTTACAACCCCTCAGATATTTATTTACCATGTACAGTACAATACAAAAGAATAAACCTATAAACTAAAATTATTTTAAAAGTTCAGCCGTAATATTAATTTAAAATATAATAATTGAACGTATAATTTAATTTTAAAAACAACGACGATTTTAGAGAACCATTCATACTGATCAACTTACAAAGTCAATCGTTACATAACAAACTCACATTGCGGTAAAGCTGCAATTATAATTTTTCAAAATGACAAAAACCCGGGCCTGGGCGTGGGCGCACTTTCGCCCACCGCGGCGCCCAAGGCGCATTCTAGCATCAGTGAAAGTGGCTCCATCCAGCGCCCGGCGGCCAGAATCCGGCGCCCACCTTAAAGTCAATGTCACCTGTATGTCAGCCGTAAAACCCACATAGGCACGCATCATATACCACGTACACGTAATCACACGTACAAGTGTAGGGTTAAGCGATGAGATGAGACTGGGACGGTGGCGTCGTCCTGTAATCGAACTACTCTGAGGTCACGAATTGTGGATAGTTACAAGCGATGGCTTGTGGATGCGATATTCCCTGGGATTAACGTCCACACTAGTGAATACTATTTCTTCCATAAAGACCATCCTCATAATTACACCAATTCGTATATATAAGGTCGAAATTGTGGTTCGGATCCCACGTTAAACTGCAGGTCCCTAGATACCATTGGCTGTTGGGCTATTAATTAACAGCAGTCATGTCTAAGGAGAATGTCGGCCTTAGTCAGTAACAAGACTACAAGATCGAGCCACAATCATCCTACACTCGTCTCTTACACATATTCAAGTTAAAATACCCACTATGTGAGGTATCTGTCTCAGTGATATAGTGATCAGTAACATTTAAACTGTTACTTGGATGAAATTACTTTTTGTTTGCTGTTAGGAAATACGATTTACCGTTGAGTGGGAAAATGTATTTGGCAAAAAGAATAATGGATTTCTTGTGAGTTTGCTGGTTATGTAGATGAATATTTCTTTGGAGCCAAAATGCAATGTCCATTTTAATTACATTTGAATAATACATATAGAAATATTTGGTAGGCGTAAGTGATATAGTCTCGCGGGAAAATATAAGTGATGTTCTTTAATTTTATCACACCTTTATCTAACGTTTCTTTAACACTTTTGTCCTGCTTAAATTTACACAGTACCATTTCATATTTATACTCTCGTATTTATGAGAGTAAAATTATTTGGAAGTTATTTGAATTTATTGATTAAAAGTTATTGTACATAATAGACAACATTATTATTTGTAAAGTAAGGTTTGATAAGTATATTACACCAAAAACCACCTTAAGTAAAATTTTAGTCGCCTACCCTCTTGGTTAATGAAATTAAAATTGAATTGAATAAGAAATCCTTTATTTATACTGGCGAAGTTGATGTCACATGGTCTTTTCTTACACTTTACATAACTACAATATACAATAACAATAATAGATAACAATAACAGATATGCATATATCTACATATTACACAAATTAAAACTACCATTTATCAAACACTTACAACACCCTTCTGTCAGTGCTCCTGAAAAAAACATACGGCCCCTAAAACATGCTGGGTCCTAGTGCCCGGTTGAAATTGCATGTAGGTTGAGGTCAACTACGTACAATATGAAATGTTATTCGTATTATGAAATCAACATCTGGGGTTGATATACGTCAGTCCACATAAGATTAAGAATAATTTATCCCTACAAATAAATTACAAACATTACATCTCGAGTAAAAAAACACCATTGAAACGATAATTAAAAAATATTTTAATAGTAAGACATGACCTTTGGTATAAGGAGAAATATGACTTTCCTCCAAGGCATAGCCTGTTAGAAAGCTTTATTATAATTTGAAAATTTAATAATTTTTATGAGTGATGTATAAAAAATGGATTTTTAAATGACAACAAGTGGAAAAGATCTAACCAACGTATTGTTTTAAGTTTTAACCTCATAAAATGTTTTTGAACAGTATATGTTGTTTTAAGGTTGGAAACATATGTACCCCCTCCCTCCCGACACACTATTTCATATAAACCTACTGTGTACTAATGAGAGGTATTCTCAAAGATCTCAAGAGTTTTCCCCCACACATTTTTCGAAGAAAATAAAACAACTGAATTGTGTTGGTGATTTTTTTTAGATTTAAAATGTGTTCTTTCCAGTTTATATTTTGATCAAGTATTAACTATTCCTAAGTATTTTATGTTGGAAACAATTTTTACTTCAACACACTGATCCACTCCCTACCAACATGAAACGCACTTATTTAACGAATAATTTTGTTTTCCAAGATGTGACTTCTGAGAAGAGTAAAATTAATCAATTTAGTTTTTTTCTGAACTTAAAACCATGTTATTCTTACAAAACCACCACTGAATAGAGAGCAGATCGTTATTAATTTTCGTTGAGACTTCCTCCCATTAATCCCGAATGTAAAATAAAGCAGAGTCGTCGACAAAGAAGTTATTTTCCATTTAGGGATGCATTACAGAGGTCACTTTTAATGTACACTCCAGTTTATATTTCAATGTACACTAAAAATAATGTTGCTCCTAAAACCGACCCTTAAGAAACTTTGTACTAAATTTTGTTGTCATCAGGAATAACTAATATTTTAAAACCTGCTTTATATTTAAATAACTTAAGTTGATGCTAATTTGATTAAATATTCATATAATATGATTTATGAATATCCTGAGAAAAAAAGGGTTCAACAAAAATTACATCATTAAACTGAAATGAAAATTATCACAACTATCAAACTAATACTCTAAACTAGCATATATTATACCTTTCAAATATAAACAATGGCTCCTAAGCAAAATCCACCCAAGTCAAGGAGAGAATTTAGGTTCAATTTTTAAATAGGATTTCATAAATTTAAATAAATTGTGAACTAATGATTTCACAACTAGGTTGTAACTAAAAAACAGCATTATCAAAGGTAACCTTTAAAATGAAGAAATTTATGTAAATAATCCACAAGAAAAACTCAACTTACCACTTTTTATCCTAGATCAATAGGCTTTGGTTTATGAATATTTAGTTGCCATGACCTCCTTCAAGAGTTTAGGTTAAGGTGGAAACATAACTCAAAACATTTATTAGCTAAATTTTACTCAAAATTAAAATAAAACTTTATACTTTATTTTAGATAAGGCACGTATTTCAAAACTTTCTATTTACTTGCGTTGTGTTTGTTTTAATAACTTACACTAGTTAGAGTCATTAAGAAGTGCTTGTCAATGCAATACAGTACATTTCACTAAATGTACACTACCCTTTGTTGTGCCAATCATTCATTGTTAGCTTAGGTTTTTACAGAAGAACTAGATTATTCATTTAATTTTAATTTGAAATAGTAGTATATATTTGTACTATTATCCGTTAATTTGAATTCCACCAGTAATGTAGATTAGATCTAAATATTTTTATTTTCGATTTGTAAAATTCATAATCATGAAAATTTGAAATACATGTAAACTAATGTTTCAAGTTATTGATTACTGGAAGGTTGTGTTTTCGAGGTCTACTCCACACACTATAAAGATGGCACAGCACAGAGAAAAACGTTCTATATTTCTTATTTTGTGAGAGAGCTAATAATTTATTAGATTAATCAATTAGAACTAACTTCTTCTATACAAAAACCACTGCCTCAGACGTGATGATTAGAGATGGGCGGGGAAGTCGGCCGATTGGCCACCCTGGGCTGCACAATAGAGACTCAAGGCTGAACTAGATGGAGGGATCAAGGTTTTGATGATCGACGCCTCCAGGTAGACAGAGAAAAAATCTGAGAGCGAGAGAGAGGTAATTGACTGGACCTTCGATATTCCTGACCTCTCTTTCTCTCTTACAAAGTCATTTTCTATTCACTTTTCGGCTTTATATTTCATAAAGATTTCACTTATTCCTTTTAAGATTATAGTATGCTGTAAAATTCCTTTTGGTTTCACAATTTACTAGTTTAAAGTAATATTGATATTGAGGAGAAAACATGTTTACAATTTTCATGAGAACGAAAAACTAGAAAAATGTGATTACTAAGTATCCAATCACTTGGATACTTTTTTGTAAAAGTAATCACTTGGAATTTATTTTTTGTAAAAGTAAATCACTTGGAATTTATTTTTTGTTGAGTTTTTCGATATTTCTTATTAATATTTCTTAGTAAAAATAGTTACGCAACGGATATGTGTTCATGCAAGGCTAGAGGTATCAATGATTCACGTTGATGAATAAGCCTAGTACTTGCAATGTGAAGAAAATGGGTCAATGGCAACTACCTTGGGAACACCCGATGTTTCAAAAAGTTCATGACGCATAATCTTAGTCACACACGTTCTTACCACTAGTTTCGAGATGATCCTTAAAAGTGAAATTTTCATATAAACATTCAATAGTTTTTAGTGAGCTATTGGATGTCAAAATGTGATCGTGTAGTGTGGATTCTGTGGGGTGTTCTGTAGAACAATGGGTGTGTAGCAGGTCCACAGCACCTGCAAGGGTAGATTACCTTGACACAGTTGCCTACCAGCCGGTATAAGTGGGGTCAAAGGGACAGGACGACGGCGTATCATCTCAGATTCCAGCGAAAATTGGCGCTGCTGTCAGATCGATCAGGGAGTTTCTCAGCTGTAGTATGTTAAAAACACCTGAAGATTCCAAAATTCCTCTGGAATATTTTTGAAGACTCGTTTTTAAATCCATCATCACAGATTATCAAGCACTCATGACTTCATAACATATACGTAATAGGATTAGTGCATTAACATTACGGCTCAACAAGCTTAGCTGTGTGATTTACTTATGAATTCCATGCCGTATTATAGAGGATTGGGGTTCGTAGCACCTGTGATGACCTGCACAATCCGGTTTCTTTGCATTCTAAGCCTATTACCTGACGCCATGACTATTAAAGAATTTGTCAAGACAATATTTTAAATTTGAGATAGCTCTTTATTTTATTTTTTTTAATTTTAAATAAAAATTATTCTTGTTTAGAACTTTTAAAAGGTCATAAATTATTAAATGAAAAATATGGATTGTGTTTTTGTGTTTTCCTTTAACATTTGGTTTTGTCTAAACAAAGTAATCACCGTCAAACTGGTGATGGTTCCTCTTAACCATTTCTCTTAAACATTTCCTTTTAACGTTTTCTCTTGAAACTTTAAGGAATGTGGAATTTAAAAGTGAGAATCACTTTATATTAAATTAAATCATGTTTTTTTCTAAAATATTTCAACTATCATGGATTAAAAAATAAAAAACAAAAAAAAACAGTATAGCCTCAACTATGAATAATTTTATAATTTAGGAAACTTCATGTAAATGGTTTAACTTGCATTATACGACTTTGTTTAGTTTAACATGCAATAATTAGACCTAATATAAACGTATACCATTTTCATATAGGATTATGTGATTATCCACATTTAGAACGCTTTTTACTCATCTTTTGGATAAACAAAAAATGGGATACTCTTATAGTCTCCAGTTCTTCAGTATAGTCTGAATATATTTTATATGAATACAGAACACAATACAATATATAAATATAATTAGAAAATATTTCCATCTAATAGTCATATTTTAAGTAACTGCCGGGGTTCAACCAAAGTCACATTTCAACTTTCAGTAAGTAAACTATCAAATTAATTTCTGTATATATTAAACAATAAATTAATAACAATTTCGTCAAACAATAAGATTCATTTTTTTAAAGTAAGTGTCATTTTTTCTAAAGCTAATGTATTTATTTACACTTCTATTACTATTGTCCTATTTCCAAGTTTCTTGACCATTAAAACTCAAGGTTAAAGGTCGATAAGTGTAGGAAGAACATGTATGGACATCAAGATTTATTAAGTAGCCAACAGAAATGCCACAGGATGAAAGGCATGTCCTTGGACACCGAAAGAATCTCTTGATATAATTGCTAATGAAGGAAATGAGATTCTTAGTTCTGCTGAAATAATTGTATGTAGCTAGGATTTGTGTGTATAAAATGCAGTTGAAATTTTTAGCGTACCGCATATCTATTTCTTAATTAACGACTGTTTGTTTCAAACGTTGAGTAAAGTAGTTTTACACGCTGGTATTAAACAATATATTTATTAAACACATCTAGGGTCATGCTGTGATGCAGGGGTAATTTGGAGTTTTGCTTACCCAAGATCGCGTCTTCACGGCCGAAACGATCGAGCTCGTGAACAGGAAAACATCTTTAGAAATGTCGGGATTCGTTGGTAAAATGGTACCAATTAACAGCCGACAAAATTCAATATGATAGTAGCACTTTACTGTACTGTATATCTATTTCAACCTCGTTGGAATGTCCCTACTTATTCGGTTCTGTGTAAATTGGTTTACATTGGTGTTTGAACAATTGAGAAACCATTAATTACAATAAAAAATACTCGAAAATAAAAATGTTTAAATTTGATTTTTTAAGAACATTTCAATCATAAAAATTATTATTTAAGCATAAATTAACCTCTTTCTGATATGGCGGGCTAAAAATAAAATTTCCAATTTTTTTTTGTTATTATGAAAAAGCGATCTTTAAACATCAATTTAAGACATTTTTGTTTTTTATCATTTTTTTATTTTAATCAATAGTTTCTGAGATGTGGGCAGATAAAGTTTGCACCATTTTATTCTTATGTAACTAAAAATGAACTTTAATTGTCTATAGCTCCCAAACCGTTAGGTTTAGAGAAAAACTACAAAGAATAAAAATGTCTTAAAATTGAATGGAAATTTAAAAAACACCATAAAATGTAGAGTGTTCTATGAGAAATTTTAAAGTTGTCCACCATATTTGAAAAATTGCGGGAAATTTTGAAAAGTTAAATACATACCTGAAAGCAAAATAAAAAAGTAAAGGGGGTCCCCTATAAGAAGTATACCGTCAGATATAGAATAAAAAAGTTAGCTATTGGATCACTTTAAGAAACTCGCCCTGTATAATACGTTTCATACAGTGTTATCACGTTTAAACGGATAAATACTAGTAGTGGTTTTTGGCCACTTTTAAAACCGACCACGTGCCCACCGAGCCATGTGCCGCGGCAGCTGGCGCCAGCTGCCATGTCACATAGCTTCCGGTGGGGGATGGAGGGTATATATGAGATGCTGTAGTTATATTTTATGCCATATAGGTTGGGGTGGAGATGGCGATAGTGTTGGCGTTAGGGTGAAGTGAATTTGCGCATAAAGTGGGGTTGAACTAAAAGTACGCATAAATTAAAAGTTAGTTCAAAATTGAAATTCGTCGGTGTTAACAAAACTACAACAGTTGAAGAAAAATTAAGAGTTAGTTCAAAATTGAAATTCAAACTTATAACTGAGATGTGGAAAATATGTCAAGGTCATCCAGAGTAAGTTTTTAAAAATCCTATCCAACTATCACCAGAAATAGTTTTAAGTTGAAGTAGTTGGTGATAGCGGGATAATTCATCCGTGCCATGGGAGAGGTGTTTATCGTTTGAAAGTTGGCGATAGAATGAGAAGCGCCGTCTAGGGAGAGGGCTTATAAAATGGCAACCTTCCCCCCACCACCCTTTCCCCCACTCCTTTAGACCAATAACCGGTCGCCGACTCTATGTGGTGAAACTGAACTAGACATGGCGGCCGCCATGGATAATTCTAACCTCAAACCTTAGTTTTGCATTGGTGAGCATGCGCCACCCCCACTCCTTTACCTTTCTTTTATATTTTTAAAACCGAACAGATGTCCGGGCAGCTGCCCCTACGGGCAGAGATGTTAAAATATTGGGGTGGAGATGGCGATAGCGTCGGCGGTCGGTTGAACTGAATTTGCGAATAAAGTAACTAGGGTTGAACTAAAAGTACACATAAATTAAAAGTTAGTTGAAAACTGAAATTCGAAGATGTTAAAGAAACTGTAACAGTTGAACAAAAATTAAGAGTTAGTTTAAAACTGAAATTCAACAGTATAAACTAAACTCTGACAGTCGGACAAAATTCCAATGTAAGCGAAGTTATAGGTTAGACGTAATTGAGCCTGGTAACGAAGCAGCCATAACGTATAACTAATGAGAAGTGTTCAGCGCGAATGCGAGGTAATGAATGTTTGTGGCGCTAATAAACTACCTGGTTTTATAGGTGGCAATGAATTACTCCGAGCAGAAGCCGGGCACTCGGGCAGATGCCTCAGCGACAGATGCCACTAGCGGGTCTACTGCTCGCGACGGGCGCAAATTTTAATTTGCCGCGTTTCATTAACACTGTAAAAAAATATAGTTATCGTCAAGATAAAATTCTGATATTTTAGTATGATGAACACTACTATATAACGGTGCCTATGGTAATGTTTTTATGCCGAAATTAAAATGATAAGACGAAGAAAAAAAATACAAAACTATAGCAAAGCACTTTTGTTTGAAATTTATGACATCAATAAGTTAGTAAGCGAGGAAGTTTTTTATTTATTGGTCAGGTGAATTTTGTCAGCGGGAAAGTTGTTGGAAAAGACTTAAATCGCAACTTTGTAATTTACAATTTTTTTTGTAGAACGCTTCGTTTTGGTTTTATTCTAATTCAAAGTTAATTAGCTCCGACGCTCGGAGCTCTTGTCGCACGTATACAACTTTAATAGTTATAATAATTATGTTTTTATTATTATTATTTTGTTAATTATTATTTTAAAAAAGGTGATTGTATCCAAAATAATTACTGTGTAATTACTGCTTAATAAGACACTAGATATTATAAAAAATACATTGATATATACGACGTATTTTTTATTGAAGTTTTAGTTGAGTTTTGATATTGTAAATTTTACTAAGATATGTGTTATAAATAAAACGGTTTATTTTTAAAACACAGAAAAAGTAGCTTCCCTTATTGACTGTATAACATATGGCTGTTAAAACATGCCTATAAATGTTTTTACAAAAAAATTATTTCCACAAAAAAAGGTAATATCCAGCAATTTTATGATATAAAAAGTTCTCAACTAAAAATAATAAAAATAAACTGACAGTAAAGGTTTAATTTTGTCGCCTTCTCTTAAAAAGTAACCACACTTATCATAACAACAAATGATCTGGTAAATATCAAATGAAGTTGCCATGCGCCAACAAGTGGACAATTAATTCCGACACTGTCTTGCTTTCCCTACTCCTTCCAGGCCAATGACCGGTCACCACCGGTTGCTGACTCTATGTGGTGAAACCAAACTAAACATGGCAGCTGCCATGGATAATTCTAACCTCAAACCTGCTGCGCATGCAACGAGTTCTTCGGATCGGAATCACTCCATGCTGTTGCGCATGCGCCTAGTCCTGTATTACTCACTTTAGCGCTACTGCGCATGGATAATTCTAACCTCAAACCTTGGTTTTGCGTCTCTGCCCATGCGCCGCTCCCCACTCCTTTGCCTTCCTTTTACACTGCTGCGAACTGGACTGGATTGAACACTGTACTGGAGTGAAACAACTTCCCCCACCACTTGAGAACCCGAGGAGCGATACGAGCCCGATCTTCGCGTCAGTCGCCAACAAATTTTCATAGCGAAAGGTTGTTGGCGACTCAGCAAGAGGTTTCAAATATATAGTAGGCCTATATATATTTGAACTTCTTATACTATGTTGCGTTTTTTAATGCAATGTAGTATGTGTGTGTGTGTGTTTAGTTTTAAGTTGTATTAAATTTAAGAAATAATTTGCGCATTGCGATGTTAGTTATAAGTTGGGTTTAGCATTAAGGTGTATTAATTTTAAGAGGTATTTAGCATTAAGGTGTATTAATTTTAAGAATAATGATGGTATTTGGTTGTGTTGAATTATTTGGTTTTTTAATAATGATGTGTTGTTAGTTTTAAGTGTTGGTAATACTAATTAATGTTGTTTTGCCTTACAGCTAGATGTTAGGGGGTAGATTAAATGTAAATTCAGAAGTTCGGTTGAACTTCACTTAGAAGGGGTGGGACATCCGCAAAATGCGGACTAGGTTTTTGCATTTTTGTTTAGGAATATAATGGGTGGGATTAGTTTGGGTGGGGTTAGAGTTGCGTTTCTGCATTAGGTGTTCCAGTTTCCCTTGGAATTCACGGTTACGGTAGACCCGGACCGGACCGTTACGGTAGACCCGGACGGTCCAAACAAAATTGCGTCGATGTCCCTTGCAGAACGTAACTAGTGGGTTGGGAGTGGGAACCGTTAGGCAAACAGGGTGGTGGGAACAGTATTACTGTTCCCATCACCTTGGATCATTATAAATCTTGAATGACCTTGACCCACTTTTGGAAGGGTCAATGACCCCCCCCCCCCCCCCCGAAAAAATGGAGTCGATTTCCCCCCCCCCCTCCACCCCCCCCCCCTCCACCCCCCCCCCCCCCCTCCACCCCCCCCCCCCCCCCGAAAAAATGGAGTCGATCCCCCCCCCCCCCCTCCCCTTCCCCTTCCCCCACTCCTTCCCCCACTACTCCGGGTGAACGACCGGTCATGACCTGAAAAATTAAAATAGCTATAACTTGATAACGGATTGACGGATTTGGACAAGCGATACATCATTGAAAAGGTCTATGTAAGACAAACATTTTGGTAAAATAAAAGAAGAATTTGGTTATCTTATTTTAGTCAAAAGTTATGCGAATTATTTTAAATAAATACCTTCTCTTTCCCCTTTTCCCCCACCTCCCAGGTCAATAATCAGTCTCGGCCAGCTGCTACCCCTCTCATTTGCATATTGTTATAAAAGACGCACCGACTGCGGCTAACATTTCATTCTGATTCCAGACGTTACGCTGCGAACTTGGAGCCACAACCATGTCATCTCTGCCAACTACAACTTCTACTTTAACTTCTACTTCTACTTCAACTTCTACTACGGCTGTTATTGCACCAAAGAAAACTCTTCGTCTGAAAAATCCTCCTGACTGGTACAAGAAGCAACTTGGATCCCAACCTTCAACTTCTGGCACTATTCTTCCGCCTACCAAGACTTCTAAACTTCGAAGCATTTTTTCACCGCCTTCGCCTTCTACTTCGCTTTCAAACGACTCCACACCGCCATCAACCATCATGCCGCCTCCACAGAAGCCAGCTCCCCGTCTTAATACCCCTTCATTTGAATCTTTGCTTCATCGTCTTAGTACACCTGTCATTCCACTGTCACCATTGCCTCCTACCCCACCACTTACTATGCCTGAAGACCACACCTATCATAAAACTAAATCCACTAAGCCTACTCCCAAACCTGCTCCTAAGCCTGCTCCTTCAGAGCAATTTCAATTATTACAAGAAGAGCGTCGTAGGGCATTTAGCCGTCCCACTACTTGCCCTGAACTGCTCACTAGGGTAATTAAGAAAGGATCAGCTTGTGGGAGGAAATGTGTTAAAAACGAAAGTTTTTGCCGTGTACATGTCGTGAAACATCTTTCTGGACCACAACTGACAGAAACCCCCACCATTGAAGACGATCCTGAAATAATATCCGTCAGAGGAGAGAGGCTTAAGAAAGGTTTGAAATATTTTTTTCTAAGTGTTGTTGACCACCAACATATTTTGGCAAAATGTAACGGCTTAAAATATAAAATTAGAGTTTGTGAGAGTTTGTGTAAAGAGAAGAGATTTAACAATTTAGATTCTCAAGACTTTCTCCTCAGGGATAAAAAGGATCGTATTACAAGGTGGGGGCGTAAACAGTAAATTCACTTAGTTTTTTTCCAAATTGTTGCTTAAAAAAATAATGGGGGAGAAACCCAATGCGTTATAGCGTTGTGTTTCTCCCCCATTATTTTTTAACACTCTAAGTCTCGTGACCTACTAACCTACTTCCATCCGAGTAGTAAGAAAATTACTTCCCCCCACTCCTTTGGGTCGATGACTGGTCACGGTCAGCTCCTACCCCTCATTTGCATACTATTATAAAAGCAGAGCGAGCGTTGGTCACTCCTTCATTTTTCTTCTACACGCCGCTCTTGTTGTTTCGTCTCTGCTGTTTACAATATTTCTTGCTTCAAAATGCCTCCTCATCTGAATGAAAATTTCAATTCTTTTGAAATTTCTGATGTTTTTGAACAATCTGAAGACACTTTAAGTAACAACAGTGAAAGTGAAGATGATGAGGACGATGATGATTATACTGTTGAACTTAGTGAAGAACGTAAAGTCATAGCAATTGATCCACAATTTCCATTTGATACAATAGAAAAGTTTATGGTTGAAGCTAATAAATGGTTGGACTCAGGAAGTTATGTACGAATTGACTCTTTTATATTGTATGGTGATAGTCATTCTTTACTTGTCACACCAAATGACAGAGACCGCATGTTGCAGTGGGCACAATCTATGATGGAGTGCTATGAACAAGGTGTGGACACTGGCGGCTATTTTCTTGCACAACTAGTGTAATAACAAAATTACCCTTCCCCCACCCTACACCCTATCCCTTTCAAATCCTATAAAGAAGGGGGAAAGGAGTGGGGATTATAAAATGGTGGGGGAATGTGTATAAATGCAGGTTGTTTGAAGAGACTTTTATTATTGTGGCTTTAGCAGAAACAACATGGAGTTTAAATCTTCAGCAAAAATAAGGAACAACATAATAAAGAGAGAAATTCGCAAGAAAGAAAAGATTGAACTTATAAAATTACAACTTATAATACCTTCTATTGAAATTGGATGTAGCAAAATAAAGACTTTGGTGAAAACTAACGAATATTTGTTACAATTGCTAAAAACAATCGAAGAATTGAAAAGCAAGAATGGACATTCTACATAGTAAAATTTGAACATTTTAATATAAATAAGTAAACCCAAAAAAGTAGATGTAGAATAGAGAGTGAGGAATAGATCACTTTGTGGTAATGGACTAACATGCCACTTAGTGCTCTATTCCTCGTTCTCGCGTTAAATTGGATTACCTTGACCTATTTGTTTGACTGTTAGAATTTGGTTAACACTGCTGAATTTCAGTTTTGAACTAACGTTTATTTTTGTTCAACTGTTAGAGTTTTTTTAATACTGTCGAATTTTAGTTTTGAACTAACTTTTAATTTATGCGAAGTTTTAGTTCAACTCTAGTTAATTTATGCACAAATTTAGTTTAACCAAGTGTCTGTGCTCTAGCCATTTCCACCTAAAAATAACTAGAATTAGTTGGGTGGGGGAAAGTTCGTTAAAGCTTGAATATAAAGAAGTATTTACTAAAACTTTAATGGGAATAAAGAACACGAATGAACAATTAGTTTGTAGAAGGTTAATATTTTTGTTCAAAACGTTTGATTTCCTTGGATAGTGGTGGGGGAACCGTTATAAAAGGAGGAACGTGAGAGCCCATTTCATTTCTTGGCGAAATTTCGAAGAGTAAACATCTCAACATGTATCGTTGCGATAAATGTTCGGAATCGTTTCACGATGAAATTCTATTAGAATGTCATAAGGAACTAATTCACAACAACCCAGAAGAAAAACAAGAACAACAAGAACAAGAACAAGAACAAGAACAACAAGAAGAACAAGAACAACAAGATGAACAAGATGAAATAACAGCAACATATTCAACTACTTTACCAAATCTACAAGTATTTGCATTACCCGGTAAAGTAGTAATGCATCATAAGATTCAAAATGAAAACTTGAAGCTAGAAGAATTTATTAGAGAAGCAAAACCAATCATAAGTAAAACTTTAAAAGAAGAATTAAAAAGATTAAACTTTCTTAAATTTGGTTTACTATTAGAAGCTATGTTTATAAATGTACAAGAAGAATTATCACCAAGAGGATTCATAACAAAAAACCGAACTATCATGGAAAGTTCAGACATTGATTCAATAGTTGAAAACTGTATAGAAGAAATATTAACCAAAATTCAGGAACACGAAGGAAGAGGATCCGGATGGAGTCTTACAAGTATTGAAGTATTAGATATAAGAGTTCACAAACATGGATATGGACTAATGGGATCTAGTTACATTCCTTTGCCCAAAAGAATTAAGGATACAAGATCATGTATTAATGTGAAAAATCAAGATAATGAATGTTTTAGATATGCGATGACATCTAAGTTTGTACCAAATCATTTCGATAAACCTAACCAACACTATGAAAATCAAAGACATAGGTACAATTTTCAAGGAATTACTTACCCTGTATCACTGAAAGATATATCAAAATTTGAGAAGAAAAATCCTGGTACATCTATCAATGTTTTTGCATTAGATAGTTCAAACAAAGTGTTTCCTTTACGTGTCGTAAAAGAAGAGCTACCAGATCATACGGATTTACTACTACTAACGCGAGGAGATGTGTCTCATTATGTGTACATAAAAAAATTTGACTCTCTTGTTAACAAGCAGCTTTCTAAAGATCGACACAGAAAGATAATTTGCAAGAGATGTTTTAATTTTAAACGAGAAGGAAGACAAGGAAGAGAATGGTTACAAGAGCACAAAAGACTATGTAACAATAATTATGAAGCAAAGATTAATTTACCTTCGGAAAACAGAGCATTTGTTACATTTGAAAAGGTTCATCATCAATACCGTATCCCTATAGTTGTATATGCGGACTTTGAATCAACACTAATTCCTATAGAAGATGAAAATTGTGAAGCTAGAAAAAGTGTCAAATATCAAATGCACAAACCAAATAGTTTTTGTTTAATGGTTAAATCAACATTATCAGAAGAACATTTAAACCAATATGGATTAACTTCAGAACCTTTAGTATATCGTGGTGAAAATGTGGAAACAATATTTCTTGACCATTTATATTTAATAGCTGAAAATGTACAAAGATTATATACGAATATCGTACCAATGAAACCGATGGAGGAAGAAGAGGAAATTCAACATGAAAATGCAACTCATTGTTTCTTATGTAAAAATGAATTTACCATTGACAATTATAAAGTTAAAGATCATGACCACCTTACAGGTTATTACAGGGGTGCTGCTTGTAATAAATGCAATTTGAGCTATCGTTTACCACTATTTATTCCTGTGGTTCTGCATAACCTCAGTGGGTACGATGCTCATTTTATAATACCTGAATTAGGAAGAGACAATGGTTCAATAGATGTGTTGGCTGAAACTTCAGAAAAATTTATAAGTTTCTCTAAAACAGTTGGAAATGTAAAATTAAGATTCTTAGACTCCTACCGATTTATGCCGTCAAGTTTGTCTAAACTTTCTGAAAATTTAAGGAAACAAGATTTTATTGAAACAAAGAAGATTGTAAGTAACGACAAACTGGATCTCGTACTTCGAAAAGGTGTTTTCCCATATGATTATATAGACAGTTTAGAAAGATTTAATGAAACATCACTTCCGCCAAAAGAAGAATTCAAAAGTAAACTATACGACATGGACATATCTCAAGAGGATTATGATCATGCATGTAAAGTATGGAATGAATTAGGATTTACAACATTGGGAGAATATTCAGATTTTTATGTTAAATTAGATGTAACTTTATTATGTGATATAATGGAAGAATTTAGAAATACATGTCTTGCAGCATATGGATTGGACCCTCTTCATTCATACACTTCACCTGGACTAGCATGGCAAGCCATGTTGAAAGAAACAAATTGTAAATTACAACTTCTTACTGATATAGATATGGTTTTGATGTTAGAATCAGGAGTTCGAGGGGGATTGACACAAAGTGTAACCAGACATGTTAAGGCGAATAACAAGTATCTGCCAGATTATGATGCATCAAAACCAACAACATTCCTAGGTTATTTCGATGCAAATAACTTATACGGATGGGCAATGTCAAATCCCCTTCCATATGATAATTTTAAATGGATAGATCCAGAATCGATTGGAAACATTATGGATTTACCAAAGCATGGTGAAACTGGTTACATTTTTGATGTTGATTTTGAATATCCTGAACATCTTCACGATCATCATTACGATTTACCACTTCTTCCAAAGACTGAAATTTCCCCTACTGGAAGATGGCCAAAATTAATGATGACTTTAACCGACAAGTCTCGATATGTTGGACACTACTGGATGATACAACAAGCTTTAGACTTAGGATTGAGAATTACAAAAATTAATCGAGTACTACAATTTTCTCAATCTTGTTGGTTAAAATCTTACATCGACAACAACACAAGAAGAAGAGCCACCGCTACATCAAGTTTTCAAAAAGATTTTTTCAAATTAATGAATAACGCAATATTTGGCAAGACTTTGGAAAACAAAAGGAAACATAAGGATATCAAATTGGTAACTGATCCAGTAAAATTACAGAAATTGGTGCAACAACCAAACTTTGGTTCATCTATAATTATTAATGAAAATCTAGTTGTTATTTCCATGAACAAGAAGTCAGTTACAATGGATCGTCCTTTGTATCTTGGAATGTCAATCTTGGATATTTCAAAAACACATATGTACGAGTTTCATTATAAGAAGATGGTTAACTATTATGGAAGAGAGAACATTGGTATTGCATATATGGACACGGATGCACTAATTTACTGGATTAAAACAAATGATATGTATGAAGATCTACGCACCTTTATATATAAAGATGATTTCGACTTTTCCGATTATCCTAAGGATCATCCAAATTACGACTATGACAGAAATAAGAAAGTATTGGGAAAATTTAAAGATGAAACAAATGGTGTGCCGATGATGGAAATTGTAGCATTAATGTCCAAACTGTATTCATTTCAACTGTACATAAACGAAAGGAACGAACATCAAGTCACGAAAAAGGCCAAAGGAATAAAAACTTCTTTCCTGAAGAAGAACGTACAGTTTGAACATTATAAAAGATGTTTGTTTGAAAATGTTGAAACAACTGCAACGTTCAACACTATTAGAAGTTATAATCATCAACTTTTTAGTGTCAAACAAACAAAGTGGGCATTAAGCTACAAAGATGACAAGCGTCATATTTTAGAAGATAAAATTAATACTTTACCATTCGGCCACTACTCTCTAAGCCCTATCGACCAGTAAACCTATTCTTCGTCCTCTACCTTCTTCCTTTTTCCTTTCCGTAAAGAAGAGGGGACATGGCAAGCCCAATGCCATGTTCCCTCTTTTTTACACTAATATGAAATGGCCTTGACCTATATTCAAACTATATAAATGAGAATAAACTATTCTATGGATCAGTATTTTTACATGCAGTGTACAAGCAACATCTGAAGATGGAAAGTGTGAAGGACAAGATTGTAAATGAACTACATAAACCAGCAAGAAGAAGATTTCCAAGAAGAAGTACAATCATTAAAGGAATGAATGATCTTTATCAAGCTGATCTCATTGAAATGATACCGCACAGTAAATTAAATAAAGGATTTAAATATATTTTAACAATTATAGACTGTTTTACTAAAATAGCTGACGCTTTACCAATGAAGGATAAGACTGGTAAAAGTGTTACAAAAGCTATGGAAACCACAATACAAAGAAATAAATTTAAAATTAAACATCTACAGACCGATGATGGAAAAGAATATTTTAATAAAGACTTTGGAGCTTTGATGAAGAAATATCAAATAAATCATTATTCTACAAATTCTGAAGTTAAAGCTTCAATAATTGAAAGATTCAATAGAACATTAAAAGGTGCGATGTATAAACAATTTTCAAAAAGAGGATCATACGTGTGGTATGACATATTACCACAACTTATAAAAGAGTATAACAACAAATATCATCGTACCATTGGAATGAAACCTATCCAGGTAAATAGTGCTAATGCCAAAATTGTATTACAACGCATTAAAAATAATACAACACCGAAATTGGAAAAATTGCAACCAAAGAAGTTCAAGGTCAACGATAAAGTTCGTATAAGCAAATACAAAGGTGTATTTAGTAAAAGATATCTACCAAATTGGACTAATGAAGTATTTACAATTTATAAAGTGCAACCAACTATACCTGAAACCTATTTATTAAAGGATAACAAGGGTGAATTACTTCAAGGTGGATTTTACGGACACGAATTGTTGAAATCAACAGTCGGTGATGTATATCTTGTCGAGAAGATTTTACAAAGGAAAAAGGATATGGTTAAAGTCCGGTGGTTAGGGTTTGATAAAAGTGAAGACTCTTGGATTCCTTCAAAAGACTTAGTATAGTTGTTTAATAGCTCATTGTGTGTTTAACCTTTATACAAGATGGAGATTGTACAACAAAAAGACCGATTTAATATCAATAACATTGATGAATTGACAGTTGACAATGATAAGTTAAATCATGGAAAACATGGTGAATTACTACCAAATACGATAAGATGTCTAATAACTGGTCCTTCAAATTGTGGAAAAACTAATGTTGTTTTTAACCTTATAACTAATCCTAAAGGATTGCGTTTTAATAATATATACATTTTTTCAAAATCATTGCAACAACCAAAATATCAATTATTGGATAAAGTACTTGCAAGTGTACCTGAAGTGAATTTTTACAAGTTTAATGCCAGTGAAACAATTATGCAACCAAATGAAGCAAAACCATTTTCTATTTTTATATTTGACGATGTTTCTTGTGAAAATCATGACACAATAAGGAATTATTTTGCTATGGGAAGACATCATAATATTGATAGCATTTATATTGGTCAAACATACAGTAAAATTCCAAAACAACTTATAAGAGACAATGCAAATATGTTGATCATCTTCAAGCAAGATGAAACAAATTTAAAGCATATATATAATGATCATGTAAATGCGGATATGCCATTTGAAAAATTTAAAGAGATGTGTGGCAAAGCATGGAATGAGAAATATAGCTTTCTCGTTATTATGAAGGAAGAAGATATTAAAAATGGTAGATATCGTATAGGGTTGGATAAATTTGTATTTATGCGTTGAACTACCGATGCTACATCTAGTTACACGTTGAACTTCACAGTGTAAACATGGTGAATCAAGAAAAACTATTGAAAGAAATAAAATCACTCAGTGATTCTATTAGGATGAAGAATCGTGCATTGAGGATGGGTTTAAGTGAAAGAGAAGAATTTCTAGAGACTACCTTTAAACCTATTACGGAACCTTTAAAACAGATATCGGAAACTATTGGTAAACCTCGTTATGAAGGAGATGTTTTACTACCAGTTTCTAAACAAGAAGTACAAGCATTAAAAAAAGAAGAAGATGATGATTCATATACAAGTGCTAGTGAGCAAGAAGAAACAAAAGAAGAAGAACCAATTGTTGAAAAGGAAGAAGAACAGCCAATACCTGAAGCTGAACAATCTATTCCAAATTTAACTCAATTGAGTAGCGATATATTACAACATGGACCTCTTGGAAGAAAATATATAATGAAAATGCTACATGACATGAAATCAAACCCGAATTTGAGTAGATCACACGTATACGGAGCAAGAATTGATGGGAATGAATTGAAGATTGGCGATTCAAAGCTTGAAATAACACAAGACGATTACATCATTATTGGTGAGCATAGATATAAAGGAACAAAAGGATTATATGAATTAATTTTTAAAAACATACCACTAAGATATTCATCCAAAGATTTAAGTGTTTTTAAGGAGATTCTACAAAATACTAGCGCTCATAAAAGAAACTACTTAAAGGATGGAATGATTAATCGTTCACGTGCAACAAAATATAACATTGTTATAAAAAAGTTGTTTCCTCCACGAAAATTGCCAACATTACGTACTGCACCAGCGGTAAGACAACCACTGAAAAGAAAATCTTTATCACTTATGGATTTATCACTTCTTGAACAACATGGTAAAAAGAGTAAAGGAGATACTTCAACATCTGGTAAAGGATTGATGAAAAATCTATACAATACAAATGTGATTTACTACAATGACATCAATAAATTGGTTGATAGAATGAGACTATTGCATGAAGCCATGGAAGCTGGTCATACAGGTTTAAATAATGAATGGGTAGCTCTGATTGATGAACTCAGGAATCGCGACATAATTGTATAATTGTCCGCGGATATATAAGAGTTGCAGGTGTATAATGTGTCAGTTCTAACATGAGCGTCGACAAGTTCGGACGCTACTCCGCGTTAGGAGTGCAAGTTGGAGAAAACAGAAAAAGAAGTGGATTACCGCAAACACCCGAAGGTGACTATAACATAAATAATAAACGTTTAAAGTTTGTTAAAGATCCAGAAGAAGATGGAGATGCAACAAATTTAAAGACAGTAAAGGAGGAAACATCTACAAGTTTAAAACTCGACAACAACCAACTGTATGATGCAAAATCTCACAGGGTTATTAACGTTGCAAAACCAGTCAACAATGGAGATGTTGTTAATAAAGGCTATTTTCTATCTGCGATGGAATATGCTTTACTGTTGGAAAAGACTAAAAGTGGAAAAAAGTACAATGCTTTAAATTATAAAATAACTAATGTGGCAGATCCAACCGAGGATACAGATACAATTAATAAGCGTTATTTGCAGTCTGTAATACCAGAAAAGAAAAAAGATGGATTTTCCTTCTATAAATATACTATAAACGATATTGGATATCCTAAAGAAGAAAGTGATGGTGTTAATATAAAATACATTAAAGATAATTGTATTTTATATAATAGTGCTGTTATTGATTGTCATGGAAAAGTGTTGTCCAATCTGGAAGATGGTTTAACTCCATCTGATGCTGCTACCGTGAGACAAATGAATGAAAGCTTGAAAAAAGGAACATCCGCTTTTGTTAAACAGAATCAGGTGGTGTCAAAGAAAGGTGATGAGTTTATGCAAGGCAGTGAAAAGTTTACCTTACTACAACTAAAAAATGACAAGTGGGATGGAAAAAATAAAAGATTGTCAAATATAAGTTTAGGCACGGAAGAACATGATGCTGTTATTTTAACACAAGTACCACAACTATCAGCTACTGGTGTTAATTTTATATGTAAAGGTAGACGATTAACCCAAGTTAAATCTGGTAAAGATGATCAGGATTGTGTTGTTGTAAAACAAACTATAGTTTTAGATAAAATAAATAACGTATATGATGGAAAAAATAAAAGAATATCTAACATATCAGCAGGAATAGCTCCGAATGATGTTGCTACTATTAATCAAGTTATAGCAACCTCTAATAACGATCCATCTGCGTATACATGTAATGGTAAACGTATCACATATCTTGATAATCCTACACGTAACAAAGATGCTACTAATGTAGAGTATGTAATGAATCTTGTAGGTAATGTAGTTATTGATATGCATAATCATTTGATTAATGCATCGATGAAACACAATAAAATCGAAGATTCTCAGAGAAACCAATGGATTAAAGATGAAATCATTGATAGATACTAGTAAAACTTATGAATATTTAAGTATGGAATATACAAAAAAGGATTCATTATCATAAAGTATTTCATAGAGTGAAGACGTTGGTTACATAAAACAGCATAATGAAGACCGTATCGCTCAGTCGTCGTCAAGACAGCGGCAAGAGAGGACGTGGTTTAACATCAGCTGCATTATCCCTGCTCAGACGGATTCCAATTGGTGCTGTTGTGAATCGAGCGATAGACGCTTTACCATACGAATTACATCTGCCCGGAGGTTATCAATATTGTGGACCTGGAACTAAGTTGGCAAAACGTTTAGCAAGAGGAGATCCTGGAATTAATAAATTAGATCAAGCTTGCAAAGAACACGATATAGCATATTCAAAGTATAAAGATTCAACAAATAGATCAATAGCAGATAAAATTCTAGCAGAAAAAGCTTGGCAAAGAGTAAAATCAAGTGACGCAAGTATTGCAGAAAAAGCAGCGGCTTGGGCAGTAACTACAGCCATGAAGACGAAAGCAAAGTTAGGTGGTGGAAAACGTCGCAGAGGAAGACCTGCAAAGAGAGGCACACCCAAAAGAGGTGGAAACATTAAAAAAGGACGTCGTAGAACTCATAAAGCAAGTATAAAGAAGACTTCTGTTTGGCAAATGGTAAAAAACGGAGCAGGTTTATACCTAAGACCATACCATGTGTACTAAATAAGAAGAATCAATTAATAATTCCAAATAAAGCCTTAACAAATCATCAGTTAAATGATTATGTAAAATGTTTGAAAATACCATTCTTTCGAGGAGTTTTTATGAAAGATGCATTACCAACTAAAATATGGAAAAATGAAACTGGAATAGTAAATTTGGATTCCACCTATGGTCCAGGTACTCATTGGGTATGCTATAAAAAGCTCGGACAAACCATTTACTACTTTGACAGTTTTGGCAATCTACCACCGCCAAAAGAACTTCAACATTATTTTCGAAACTCAAAAAACATTTTTTACAATTACAAAAGAGAACAACCTAACAATACTGAAATATGTGGGCATTTATGTTTGGAGTTTCTAGCGAAAAGTGTCAGTCAGCTTTAAGATGTCATCGTATACAGTGTCATTGAGTGGAAATTCATCCACATTAAAAAGTACGCTGTTCCCAGCATTGCGTCTATCCAAGGAACGATTATGGGAAGCGGCATTACTTGATTTGACTACCTACAACTCAATTCCTAATGTTACGGAAGGGAAGAACAATTTACTACATTATTATGAAACTAAGGATGCTGCAGGAAAATACTCAGAATTGAAAATAATTACATTTCCTACTGGAGCTTATGAAATTGATGATATAAACCAATTATTACAGAAACAACTCGGAGAAGACAATATCACCGTTAAAGGAAACAATAATACTTTAAAAGCAGAAATAACTTCAAAATATTATATTGATGTCAGCTTGGAACAGTCGATTGGCAGTTTACTTGGATTTACAGATACAAAAAAGAAAATCTTAACTCCTGGAACTACTCATTCAGGTGATTCAACTGTAACAATATTGAAAGTAAATAGTATTGATGTCACGTGCAACATTATACACGGATCGTATAGAGATGGAGTTAATCAACATATTTTACATACATTTTATCCAACAGTGGCTCCCGGTTTTAAAATTGTTGAGAAGCCACAAAACTTGATATACCTACCGTTAAACACCAGTTTCATTTCAGACATCGTACTGAACATATTGGATCAAGACGGTCATAGTGTTGACTTTAGAGGAGAAACAATTACTATACGGATACACATCAGAGCAGCAACATAAAAGTCAACATGGGATTATCATTTAAACCGCAACGGAAGAGTCGGGAGCTCAGTAGCTCCTCGACATTGGAAGAGTTAACATCGGAAAACATTCGTTTTCTACAGAAGATTGGATTGAAACTTAACAGCGATGGATATCCTGGATATATCTCAAGGACCAACGTTCGACGAAACACTATGGGAGAAGGAATATCACACGCACAACCCTTACACTTCATCAAAATTAAACAATAACGATGAAATAAGGATCCCCATTCAACAACAAGATATTTACACTTTACCGTGTGAAAGTTACTTGTACATTGAAGGACGGGTATTAAAATTGGATGGAAAAACTGCTTCAACAGTTCCTTTTATAAATAACCCGATGGCATATCTTTTTGATGAAATAAGATATGAAATATCAGGGGTGACGGTTGATTCAACAAAAAAGGTTGGTTTAACAACGACATTGAAAGGATTAACATCATTAACACCGCATGAGAAGAATTCAATAGTCACTGCCGGATGGGTTGCCCCTGATAAAGACACTATAACACCAGCTTCCAACGGTCACTTTGATTTTCATGTACCTTTACGATTGCTTTTGGGATTCGCTGAAGATTACAAACGGGTAATAATAAATGTCAAACAAGAATTAGTATTACTCAGATCTTCAACTAATAAGGACTTGATACTTGCAGACCCTGCAACTACGGAAGATAAACTGGAATGGCAACTACAGTTGGATAAAGTTGTTTGGAGGGTACCTCATGTAAGATTGGCTGATGAACATAGAATCCTATTATTGAGAAAGTTGAAATCTGACCGTGATATTGTGATGCCATTCCGAAGTTGGGAATTTCATGAATACCCTACACTACCTCAGACAGAACGACAAACATGGACCGTCAAGACATCAACTTACTTGGAACGAGCAAGGTACATAATACTCGGTTTTCAAACTAAGCGAAAAGATGTTATCACTGCAAATGCTGGTCAATTTGATCACTGTAAAATAAAGAATTGTAAAGTTTTCCTAAACTCTCAATTCTTTCCCTATGACAATTTGAATGTCATGTTCAGCAAAAAACGTTTTTCCATTTTATACGATATGTATGCAAGATTTCAATCGTCATATTATGGAAAGACTAATACACCACTATTATCACCTGACCAGTATTATTCCAAGGCTCCAATAATTGTAATCGATTGTTCAAAACAAAATGAATCGGTAAAATCATCAAGTGTGGATATAAAAATTGAAATGGAATTTGAAGAACCAGTAGCGGATGGAACTTCGGCATACTGTCTAATTCTACATGATAAAATAGTTACTTACACACCGCTGACCGGAATTGTGAAGAATGTACTTTAAGAAGAATTGTACAACAACTGCAAATTTTTGAGGTTAAGAATTATCTGCTTTAATTTTTGAGGTTAGAATTTCATTTGTGAAAGACAAGTTGAAAACAAACAATTATGTAATTGTATAAATTTCAAGGATTTTACGAAAAATATAAAAGCGAGAAAATAATTAGTAGAAACTTCATTCTATCTTCAACCGTCGTATGGGAAACATCATTCGCAAGATGAATTCTACTAACGGAGAAGAAAATACACCTCTAATGGATGATAATAGTTCAGATATAGAAAAACAAGTTGAACGAGAAATGGACGAGTTCCTAAAATTCAACAAACATAAGAAGAGAGAAGAAGAAAAAGCTGAAAAAGAAGTAAAAAGGAAGAAGGTTGAAGTTAACATTACAACCAATATTTTAACAGAAGTATTTCTTCGGATTATCTACCCAATTTCTTCATGCATGACAAAAAGTATATCAGTTGGAATTTTAAAATCAATGGATTATTCACCAATTGTTATTTTAAATCATGGAAACAAAATGGTTACTTTCAGTGAAACTACTTGGGAATCTCTCATGAAACATTTACATCTTTTGGAGTGCTATTTAAGTAACAACACATTTGGAAGAAGAACAAGATTAAGTTTATTGGAATCAAATATTGAAGTTGATATAGTAAAACATCGTGGAGGACAAATTGTTCGCTTCAGAGATTTAACTACACATAATGTTAAATTATATTTCACTAAAGAAGAATTTTACACTTTAAGTTGTACTACCGGTCCCGTCACCAGATATTTGAAACAACTAATATTTTCAAGTGCAATAATTAAAGACTATCTAATTGATACATTGGACAAAAAACCTTTTGTTCCAATTTTATACGGTCCCGTGGATACTTCAATCTTTAATAGAATACCTCAAGAAGTTGAAATGTGGAGACAATTAAACAACTATCACACCAATTTTAATATTGATGAAGTGGCACAAGAAGTGAAAGAAGAAGAACAATCCTGTCTGTTATAAACATCGGCTCATTCAATTTTTAAGTCAGTTGTTAGTAAGACTTCATCATGAATAAACGGGTTTCGTTTTCTAATGCGCCACATATAATGGAAGTTAAAAGAGGTATAATTGAATTTCAAGCTTTCCGAGGAAATGATGGTAATTTTATTATTAAAGAATTAGTAATCTTGGACATGAACACATCAGTAGTTTATCATTATTTGTTCAAACCTCCAGTACCATTTAATAGACTAACAACTAAAGCGAAAGTTACAAACAAATGGTTGAACAAACATTTTCACAACTTAAGATGGGATGAAGGTTTCATTAATTATAACATGATGCCGCACATTATGAATCATTATTGCAAAGAGTTTAAAATTATCTACACAAGGGGATTGGAAAAAGCAAATTGGATACAATCATTTACAAGCAACGAAGTGATTAATGCAATAATTGATAAAGATTTCCAATGCTACTTCAACGAACTTTGTATTTCATCAAAAAGTTTTAAACATCGAAGGTCGCAGTGCGCTTTAAAGAATGCCTACCGCTTGAACAATTTCCTTCAACAAAGTGGTGGGGGTAGTGTCGATTATAAAAGTGAGAGCGCTACCATGACGCAGCATGAGTATTACTCTAACCTCCGAAGAGACAACATCTCCGACGGACATTCTTATTAACAAGAAGATTAACAACAACATCAAGATGGCATCACAGAATTTACTTCAAAGTTTAGTTGATCAGTTCAACGCTCATTCTAAATCATCAATTCTACCTACAAAGAAATGTTCTGAACTAAAAGAAGAAAAACACTACATCATTCATACGATTAAGAAAATGGAAACTTCAGTAGGTGATGCTATTAATTGCACATTGAGCGAGGCTCCATATACAGTTGGTGATGAACCAAAATTTCAGATCTTTCTACCAAGACGCTTTGTACAACTTCTTCAAAATGAAGATCTTCGTGTAGTTCAACCCGGCGCACTCTATTTGGTTTCGCACGGACCAAGTGGGAACAACTCAACTGAACTAACTATTCATGTAACACCTACTACTGATTAGTTTGTACATAACATTGTAACTATTTGTTTGTAATTGTTTTTCAATAAATATGATATAAAGAAAAAACAAAAAAAAATTAAAAGAAGCAACATATTGTGATGTCTTTGTACATTACAATATGTTGCTTTTTTTTAAAAATTCCACGGGATGACCTTGACCCAATTTTGTGTGATAATAAAAGTGAAAATCAACTTGTGAAATTCATCAGTCTACGACTACCTTTCGTACCGTACACATCTCACTCTCTATCACTAAATACAAAACTTCAACATGTCCCTAAAGGTTAAGTGTGCATCTTATGATACCAATACCATAACTACTTTTGAACAACTTGAAGATTTAACTAACGAAATGCGAGTTTTACTTACCGGTGGTTATCACTTAACTGTTGATGTTAGTGCTACTAATACAAGGATGTTCACTAAAACAAAATATTGCGATGATGAACTATTTTTTTCTACACAACCTACAACTTCTTCATCGCCAGCTGGTCAACATAACGTCAAGTTCCAGAAGTATTACCAATGTTGAATAACTTTTAATAAATAAAATTACAACTAAGGAATCACGTGATCAATGTCAAGTTCATAAAAAGGATGTAAGAGTTTGATAAATAATCATTCGCTTCTCAGCTCTCGCCACGACAAGACCTATTCAACAAAATGTTATACAGAATGATGATTGAACTTGATGGAAAAATCTATGGAAAAGACTACAACACCGTTGAACAAATGACCCAAGATTTAGATGTATTAACTAAAGAAGGATATCAAGCTAAATTAATTTTAAAATTTCCTGAAGTACATCCATTATCAACAGAAGAACTTGTTGCTATGGCTAAGGCGGAGAGAGAGAAAAAGTCTGAAGAAAACAAACAAAAAGAAACTTCCTAAGTTTCAATAATACTTACACTTGTAAGGTATAATTTTTTAAAACTCCATTTGAATGACCTTGAAATTACCCCTACCATATTTCATAGTACATAAAACTCGCTATTCATTACTGTACAATCTTATTCTTTCACTAGACTCCTCAGCGTCAACATGGAAGAGCAAAAATACAATTACAAACCTCGTTACTGTTCTAAACAACAGTGTACAGATTTAGGACCAATGATGGTGGATGGGTTAGCTTGTACTAAATGTGAATTCTTCGGATCTACCACCACCGGAATTGCGAACTTTCAAATTTTATAAATCAAGATATTTTCATACATGTTGTCCTCAAAGATGTTTCAAATTTCACCCTCTAGATCTTGCTCATTGTCAACGCACCAAGTCTCATCAAGATGATTTTTGTACACATATAATAAAAAGATGTAAATACAGATCAGATTGGTATTCCGATCCTGTAGAACCATCAAATGTGTAATTTCAGTTTTACACTCTTTTTTAAAACTTCATTTGGATGACCTTGAGATTTCCCCCACCACTAGTTCTAATTTTTATATAATATTATATTCAACTTTAAATCATTTCACTTCCAACACTCAAACTAACAACATGGAAGCAAAATTTATCAAGTTTGAACATATAATAACTGAGAGGGAGGAGATGGAAGAATTGTTTCAAAACTTACTTTCTATCATGGACAAATATCCTATGAGGTGGTTCAAAATTGTGGTTCAATATTTAAATCCTGGTGAGTTATTTTCTTCATCATCACAGAGTGAGGAAGACGAAACAACTAATTCAGTTAGAATAATTGAATTAAAAGATAAAGAAGAAGAACTTACCGCTTTATTTGATCATAAGCTCAAGGTCACCATTATATAAGCCCCCTCCCTATGCACCGATCCTCATTCCATCACCGACTCTCCAACAATGAACAACTCTCCATTGACCCAAATGAATTCTAGTTTTGAAATAAACTCTAAAGAAGAGTTACAAGACATTTTTAATATTTTACAAGAACTTGTAGATAATTTTACAACCATCAAAATGAATTTGGAAATAACATACGATTGTCCTATTTGTGATAAAGTTGAAAGTTCGGACGAAGACAGTTTACTAAATCTAACTCCTGCACCATCTGACACTACTGATGGTAATAACGAAGAGCAAAATATTTCCCCCACCACTTCTTTATAATTCTTCGCTCCTCCCACCACTTCTTTATTTAACTAACATTTCTCGCTTTCACTTCTCATTCCGTCTTCGACTTTTCAACTATCAACATCACTTGTTTTAAAATTTCAAACACTAACACAATCATGATGGATATGATGGATGAAGTTCCCTTCATAACTAGAATGGAAGAGGATAAATTGAAATTGGAAATTAAACGATTGGAAATGGAACGGGAAAACCAACTCGAAATGTTACATTTGTTCAAGCTTTTCAAATACATCATCTGGGGACTCTGCATTTACCTTCTCATCGTCGTCGGTGTTTGCATTTACAACTCTGTAATTCATCACAAAAGTTCAACTTGTTTAAACTCTGCTGTTGCACATTAATTGTATGTTCAGTAATAAAATTCAAAAGTTACTTCAACCTATCCTACTATCACCAACTAGTTCAACTTAGAACTATTTCTGGTGGTAGTTGGGTAGGCTTTTTTAAAACTTACTCTGGATGACCTTGACATACTTTCCAGATCCTATTTATAAATTTCAATTTCAGTTTTAAACTAACTTTTAGTTTTGTTCAACTATTAAGAGTTTTGTTAACACCGTCAAATTTCAGTTTTCAACTAACTTTTAATTTATGTGTACTTTTAGTTCAACCCTAGTTACTTTATTCGCAAATTCAATTCAACCGACCGCCGACGCTATCGCCATCTCCACCCCAATATTTTAACATCTCTGCCCGTAGGGGCAGCTGCCCGGACATCTGTTCGGTTTTAAAAATATAAAAGAAAGGTAAAGGAGTGGGGGTGGCGCATGCTCACCAATGCAAAACTAAGGTTTGAGGTTAGAATTATCCATGGCGGCCGCCATGTCTAGTTCAGTTTCACCACATAGAGTCGGCGACCGGTTATTGGTCTAAAGGAGTGGGGGAAAGGGTGGTGGGGGGAAGGTTGCCATTTTATAAGCCCTCTCCCTAGACGGCGCTTCTCATTCTATCGCCAACTTTCAAACGATAAACACCTCTCCCATGGCACGGATGAATTATCCCGCTATCACCAACTACTTCAACTTAAAACTATTTCTGGTGATAGTTGGATAGGATTTTTAAAAACTTACTCTGGATGACCTTGACATATTTTCCACATCTCAGTTATAAGTTTGAATTTCAATTTTGAACTAACTCTTAATTTTTCTTCAACTGTTGTAGTTTTGTTAACACCGACGAATTTCAATTTTGAACTAACTTTTAATTTATGCGTACTTTTAGTTCAACCCCACTTTATGCGCAAATTCACTTCACCCTAACGCCAACACTATCGCCATCTCCACCCCAACCTATATGGCATAAAATATAACTACAGCATCTCATATATACCCTCCATCCCCCACCGGAAGCTATGTGACATGGCAGCTGGCGCCAGCTGCCGCGGCACATGGCTCGGTGGGCACGTGGTCGGTTTTAAAAGTGGCCAAAAACCACTACTAATACTTACCAAAATAATCCAATTCAGTGAAGAATACATTTTTAACAGCTATTTATTTTAATTATTAAATTGAATTAAAGATAAGGGAAATTTTAATACAACATACTTAAAAGTTCCCAGTTACAGGTTTGATAATTCTATTGTATACATTTAAATTTCTACGTACAACACATTTGCAAGGCCTCTAGGGTAAGGCCCAGAAGCTTATGAATAACAGGAATAGGACTATCTTAATCTTTCTCCTAGATAAATATAGTTTAACAAAATTTCAGGTCAATCTGTCCAGTGGTTTTTGCGCCTATTCCAGACACACAAAGCTATCGTTTTTAAAGATAAATACTTTCGTTTTTATAGATAGAGATTAAAAATTTTATTCAAGGAAAACTGCTACACAAAAACGTCTATCACAAGCTTAGATTATTTGTTTACAGTTTAAAAACATCCCCCAACCCAATGTTCTCGAGGAAAATCAAGTTAAAAAACTCTACCTATAAAAAAGAAACGACGGCGAGCTCACCATTACATAATTAACTTCAATGCCACTTTAAACATTTTGTAACATGTCACATCCCACATTTCACATTATAGAGCGAAGCTCGGCTTTCCAGTACTTCTCTATAAAAACAACATACCTGGCGATTTAAAGTCTTGTAGGGTTATCAGGATATCAGTCGATATCCCTTGGTATCTTTACAGTATCCCACAAACATATATTTCTTGGCTTTCGGATCAAGTTTCTTTATGCATTGTTTTGATACGTGTGCATAATCGACACAACCACATACCTTTAAATGTGACAGATTAACTTTCTCATCAGTCAATAATTCTTGTGGTATAAATCCTTTAACTGCTCTGGATGGACATAGATTCTTTAGGTATGTTGCGGTATTTGCTGCTTCTGCCCAGTAGCAGCTATTCAATCCACTGCTCTAAAGCATACAGCGTACTTTTTCAATGATGGTCCTGTTTGCCCTTTCAGCCACAACATTCTGTTCCGGACTGCACTTTATGGTTTTCTGAACCCTGATTCCATTTTCAGAAAGATATTATCAAAATGTTGATTGACATATTCCGTTCCGTTCTTCAAACATTTTTTGAAAGTTTCAAATACTTGATTTTTTGATCTGAGGAATAATCCAAAAGTCATTCTAGTAAAATCATCAATAAACGTTAAAATATACTTGCATCTACTTAATTGTTTGGGACAATTACCCAAAAACCCAAGAGGATTAATGGATTTCCAAGATCCTGTTTCTTTAGAGTGCACACCAGGTTTTGCGTCTTGACCTCATTCAATTGCAATTTATTAGCTATAAAACAGTGTTTAGCGTCGTCAAAAAGCACGGCAGAGTCAGCCAAGAGTTGGTCGATTTCTTTGCCCTTGTCATGGAAATAAATTGGGCAGTGTCGTCTTCAAATAAAAGTGTGCGACCCGCAAGATGTAAGTCATTGACTAGGACCAAAAATAGCATGGAGCAAAGTACCGGGCCCTGTCGGGGTCCATGAGTTAGCTCAAGTTCGGCAGAGCATGCTCCCTCCACTTCCATAAGCTGTTTCCTATGCTGAAGGTAGGATTTAATGGTGGAAAGTGCAACACCCGTGACACCGTAGTTTTCAAGTTTGGTTAAGAGCAGTTTGTTTGAAACGCAATCAAACGCTTTGCCTAAGTCATAGAGTGTCAGACTCAGTGAGTCCCCGTCTTCAAAAGCGCGCATTGCCTCCCCGACCAACTGTAACATTGCCGAAGTAGTAGAACGGCCCCTCCGGAATCCATTCTGATTGTCTAAGAGCAATTTATTTCCTTCGAAGTAGGCCACCATCTGCTCTTTTATAATTGGCTCCAAAACTTTTTAAAAAACTGGTATGATCGAAATGGGCCTATAGTTTTAGGCCTACAAGATTTTGGGATTTCCTTTCTTATAAATCGGCACCGTCCTAGCCAACTTGAGGTCCCTAGGAAAGACTCCGCGTTGAAGGCAGCTATTAAGAAATTCGCTAATACTATAGATAAGGCAATATTATCGACAACAGCCTTCAGAATGTGGCATGATATTCCATAAGCATCTTGGCTGTGAGAGGTTTTATAACCTAAAGCAATTTTCCTGACATCCTCAGAGCTGACATTCCTACACCTCAACAATCCTTAAGCAATGGATGGAGTCATGTGTAAGAAACATAGGCGTCATTGGGGGGGGGGCAAAGAAGAGCAGTTGCCCCCCCAATAATTTCGGTGATTTTTTTAAATTGCGAATTGAAATCTTAGGTTATGTAATATGGTAGAAATATTTTGATATAACAATCATAAAATTCTGAATCAGACTTAAAAAAAAATGTCTACTTTGAATTATTTACGTAAAACTCAAATTGAATCATTCTGCAATCGTCATTATAGCCAGGAAGCCCCATCTCACGTCGGTTGAGTTGTTAAGCATTTGAGTTCCCGCTACAGATAAGAAATGTGGTCAATGTTGACAAAGTTGGGTACAGCTAGTCTACTCACCATGTCTGTGACTTTGTCTTTAAAAAAGTTATTAAAATCATCGGGGCTTGCATTAACTTTGGGTTTAGGAGTGGATTTCTTTTGACTATTGATCAGAGCCCATGCAGCCTTCTGAGGGTTGTGTGCAGCCACAATACACCTAGCGTTATAGGCCTTCTTGGCCTGGTCCACCTTATATCTATAGACCCTATGTAGTCTTAGGTATCTAGTGTACCACTGGTTTCTTTCCTCATGGGTTGAGGCAGATTTCATCAGGTCCTTACACAGAACCACAAAGCCTTTAATTCACCGCAGGTCGTCAGTATACCGTGGCTTATCGGTTGGGGTTGAGCAATTAATTTTACCCTTTGGTTCTTATGATTTACAGTAATACTTAACTGGGAATAATCATCAAAAGTTTCCCTGAACGGTGAGAAAAAATTTGAAAGATCAATCTCAGGTTGCAAAATATTAGAAGTTAATGTATACGAGACACCCCAATTTTTTTCAAGAGCCCCCCTCAAAAGAGGCAATCTGCTCTCATCTATTTTCCTACAGCTAAATCTATAATTACTTTTCGAAGAAGGCATTGAATGATTTACCGGAGCTGAAGCGAAGTTCAACTTAGCGACGACGGCACTGTGGTCGGCGATCATTGGCTCCATAACCTGGACCATGCAGTCCCAGACATTCAGGTTCGTGGCTACCGTGTCCAAGCAGGAGTCACCTCTGGTGGGCTGGTGGTTTCGGACGAAAATTCTATAGGCTAGGAGCAGGTCCGTGAAGGCTCGTTCTTCCTTGGATATAGTCTCAAGGTGAGTGTTGAAATCACCGCACAGTAAAATTCTGTTGTTGGAACGAGACAGAAACTGTAAGCAATTTTCTAAGGAGGTAAAATAGGCTTCGAGATTACCACCCGGAGAGTGGTAGGCAGACACCAATGTCAGTGATAAAGCTGCAATCCTGATTCTACACAGTTCTAAATTCAGTTCCTCACAAAACCTACTTAAGTCAACTGTTTGCACAGAATGCACAAGATGGTCTACAACATAAATAGCACTGCCTCCATGTCCAATTCGTACTCTGCAGTATGTAATACAAAGTGATAGATCTTCGATTTTTGAGTAAGTAGAGCATTCATCTACAGTGAGCCAGTGCTCACACAAACACAGTATATCAGGTCTGACATCATTTACAAACAAAGACAACACGTTTAACTTAGTCCTTATACATTGAACCCTACCACTGTAAGCACATTGTCCGTAGTGGGTTTAGCAGGCCTATGTGGTGGCTTGCTAACACCTACCTTGCAATGTTTTGAGTCGCTCTGAAGAATAAAAAACGTGATATTCGTGATGTTAGTGTGATATTCTTAGGCCAAAGTTTACTGTCCATCACTTTGTCCTTGTGAATAAAATCACAGCCTAACTTAAAACTATCATTGGAACCTTGGTTTCTAACTTCTCAATTTCAAAATCGACATTGGGAAATACTTTGGTGAAAAAACCTTTTACGTCGTCCACTTTAGTTCCTTTTTTAACCTTTCTATGATGAACCACGTTTTTTTGGCACCTTTTAAACTGTCATCATCAGATATACCGACAAAGATCCGCTTGTTTTGTGATCAGTTGTCTTTCTTTTTACTTGCTTTATACTTTTGTTATTATTGCTATTTAATTCCATGGCTAATGTATAGTTCAACTTATTTTAGTTCCGGGTATGAGTGTTTACTTCTTAGATTTTGTCACTGTCACTGACGTTTCTTATGTTTCTATGTTTTTTAAGCTTTCCAACTTCTTCCCACTTTTCCTCCTCACTGCCAATTTGATTTCCAACATGTTCATTTTAGCGAATTTCCCTATAGGGAATACGCTATTACGGTAGTAGCCATGGTAAGACCTAAGCCCGGGACCACTTTACTTTTTCATTTTGAGGTCCCCAGAAGCCAAAACACCCATTCGTTCATTTTCACATAAGCCTAAATACTCACATACTACACCTACATACCCCATGAGGTTTATGGGGAAAATAAAAAATTGCCAGAGTTTCATACAATTTTGTGTTTACATTTACCAATTATTGATTAACTTAGATTTTCTGACAACACCCAATGGCAGCAAACCTACTTATACTCAATCCTATGGCGTTTTATTGGAAAATTACTGAGTACGCAGGTCTGCTGCGACGGGGGTATTTTCCATACTGGCCAACTTGTTGATTATTCGCTACGTGTTTTTTAGGCAGGCCCGCAGGCATTGTTTTGTGTTTGGGAAGCCAAATACACACGAGAACAATGATCATCTTTTCCATTCACGTCATTAGTCACATTTTCATCTGCAGATGACGCTGGAGATACGTCATTACTCTTACTGACGTCATAGTCAGCATTGTCATTTTGATTACATTTATTAGTCTTGTCATAATTATTTTAAACCTGGTCAACTTTTCCACGTAACATACAGTTATCTATCATACTTGCATCAAGATTAGTCATAATTTCACTAATTTTTATAGACAGTCCCATCAGCTCGTCAATATGTACTTTGTGTTCAATTACACGCTTTACCCAAGAATCACAGGGGTTGCAATACCACTTCACTACGTCGTCTAGGGATTGGATCTTCTTTTAATTATCTTCATACACCTAGCGTGTTACCAATTTCCACAAAAAGCTTCACACATTATAGCTTGATCACTTGTTTAGAACATAGACCGCACGGAGGTTGATGTTCATCCACCGCCATCTTGATGCCAACCACACCCCCAGGATTTTTAAATCTGAAACTAACGTTAAAATTATAACTTTTTAACACTGATCTTATGAGTTCCCATCAAGCTAAAGAAAGGTAAAAAAAATACCGGAAAGAATTGAGCTTTCGGTTTTTAAACAACTATCACCTGTAAAAAGATATAGTTAGCGTAAACTTCAAAGCCTGATTACCATTATACTACGAAAAAAGTGAAAAAATTATTCTAAAAAAACGAGCAGGCCTCCGTTAACCCGAGACTTTCTTCTTAAACAAATAATCTTTGGCCTACTTTAAACATAAAGGATAATGTTAATGTTATAAAAGAAACCTTATTCTTCTAAAGATTATCTTGGTTGCTGTAAAAATACATTGCAAAGCACAATTCAAGGTACTTATTATTACAGTATATGTGCAATGTTAGTATCATAGGTAGAAGATTTAACCGGCCTTAATTAATTTTACCATAGTAACGTTGTAAATGAAATTTTTCATTGGCAAGAGAATGCGAATAGTAAATACAGTATAAAAGTGTTAGTTTATTAGGGGCCGTCCATAAATTACGTCATCACTTTTTGGCCATTTTTGGACTCCCCCTCCCTAAAATAATCCTACTATCATAATTTTTCTGACCCCCCCCCTCTCGGAAATATGACGTCATTTTTAACTAACATCCGTTTTAAGTAAAAATAATGCTTTTTAAACGCTACATGATAAACTAAAAAAAATGACCAATCAAATCTGAATTTACCTTCAGAAATAAAGCCAAAATGACTTTCTCAATGGAAAATAAACTAAAACAATGCCTTAAAATAGTCTAATGTATTTTATAGATAATTATTTTATAATAGTTGAGTTGTGTTTGAATTTATCATTGTTTTAATGTTAAAATTTTATATACAACATCATATTTAAAATGACGTCATATCAAAGCCGACCCTCCCCCTTGCACATCACCTTACCGTCATTTTCAATCTGGACTCTCCCCCCCCCCCTATTTTCAGATGACGTAACTTATGGACGACCCATTATAAAAAATACATGGCGAATATCCAAATTACTTTATATTTACACTAATATGATTCCAGTTTAATTTTAATAACCACCTCATATATTAAATAGCAAAGTTTAAAATGTACTAAAAAAATACTTAAGTTTTTAATTGGTGGATGTCATCATATAAAATGGGCTAGTAATAAAGCTAACTGTCTATGCAAATATTACACAGAGATTCTTAAAAGTCTGCAAACAGATTAATATTTTATCAATAAGTGTGTATGTGTATAAGTGTACATGTTTAAACCTCTTATAATTCAATTGAAGGCTGAAACACTATTTTCCCTTTATAAATGAGCGTCCAAGCCTGATGGGAGTCCACCCATAAGGAGTCAGTGGAAAATCTTAAATCCAAGCATTGGTTAATATGTATATTAAATTTATGTAGAGATCACTAAGCAGAGTACAATGTCACAAACCTGTGGCCTCAAATGGACAACAAAGCACTAATAACAGCCAATCAAACTTTGTGGCATATTAATGAGGAAATAAAGACTTTTAAAATAATATACAATATGATATAGACAGATGAGTAGGCTTATTCCTTTAAGACTTCCTTCAGGAACGTGCGCGTCCCTTAAAGGGAGCCTTGAAAAAAAGAAAATTGACCAATGTCATAAGATACATAATTTTAATTTATCTTTCTTCTAACTCGAGATACTTTGTAGGGGCCGATTCGATTACGGAATTATCCATTGATACTTGACGGAAACAGCTCCATCCGTAGTGATCGAGTGGACCATTAGGCAGATGATGTAAAGTATGTAAAAAATGTACTTTTTAAATTGGTATTTTCTTTCAATTTATCATCTTATTTTAGTGTTTAGGTAACTTAAGTAAGTATAGTACTAAAAATGTATCAATCAAAACTTAACTTATTTTTATCCATCAATTTTGAAATTTTACAGTGTATCTAGAATAAAACTATTATTTTTTTTCTTTTTGGACTTTTTTAGGTACTGGCCCATAATAAACTAAATGTTTCTCGAGCGTTTGCTCTTTTACTATTTTAGACAAACTACCTCGTGTTTAACAAGAAGCTAAAAAAGTCTGTAAACAAATTAATTGCAAAGGTTTCAAAATGTTGATATTTGTAATTTAATAAAGTAAGATAACATTAAAGTAAATAAAACCTGCTAATATAGAAAAGTCGATTTGGCACAAACTGCATGTAAATGGGTAAAAGCAGAAGTCTCAGAAAAGTTGTCCAAAAAATTGAAAAAGTTGACTTTTCCCATCAAAATCGTTTATATCCAAAAGAAAAGTTTATTTTTCATTTTACCAATTTAACGTAAATATTTTTTAAATTCAAATAAAACCTGCTGATGTAGAACTCAAAATGTTTGTTTTGGTATAAACCCCATGCAATTCGGCCCAGTAGAAGTCTCAACCGAACTCTCCAAAGGTGTTTTTTACCTAACTGTTTTAAATATATGGATGGCTGTATTTCTGTAACAAACGAAATTAAGCATTTCTATTATATGGCAAGTTTAAAAATTCTTTATGCTGGCCTTCATATTAATATTGTTTTGGTTTTATGGACAAAATGTATATATTTTTGACGTTTGATACTTAAGTTTTAAGGGGATTGAAAATATGAATGCAAAGATATAATTTTTTTTATCGTCATAAATCATATTTTGTTCAGTTTCCCTTTTATTTATTAAAAACAACAAAATAATTCATATGGTGTTATTATTTCTCAAAATCAGTTTGCATTGATTTTAAAGATGGATATAAATTTGTAGGTTCCCATAGAAAATGTCACTGTTTTTATCGTTTCCTAGAAAACTTAAATCATTTTGAATTTTTTTTAAATGGTATAATTTTATGGCCATGAATCTCTTTACCTTTCTTTTAAATTACTGTACTTGATTATCTGTATACTGCACAAATCTACTTATTTTGATTGTTATTTAGTCTTCGTTTGTTTAATGCTTTGTTTATCTGTAACAAACGAAATTAAAGGTTTCTATTTAAAACAATATATAATATATAAAGAATATATAATATGGAATAAATATCTATACTTATTTAATACGCTAAGGATTTTTTTGTGCAGAGAACTCGTCCTACAATTCTCAACCGATTTTCAAGTTTTTTGTGTCGTTAGATAGGGCTTGGTCTGTAGTTGTTTCCGCCAAAAATTGATGAGAATAGGACTTAAAATAAAAGTGCTATTCTCAAATAAAATTTGAAATTTTCCCTTTAGAATAACATTGAGATTGGTTTTAGCATTTTAAACATCTGTTTACTTACACATGTAGTTTTTTTGTGATCACTAATATTCACAAAATTGGATTGGTCGGATTTCATTGATGTTTGCATATCAACTATAGTCCGTTTTTTTAACCTGATCCTTCTAGGGAGAGTTGGTGGTGGGGGTATGTTTATCCTTGCTAATATCCCATTAGCTGGAGCCCTTTGGTTTTTTTGTTGTTTTTGTTTTATTTCACTGTTTTATACCAGCTGGTAATTTTACATCATAACATATTGTGTATCAGTATCAGTTTTACAATATTATTGATAGCAGTTGTTTTTTAATCAGTTTATTTTAGAACTGTTATTTTTCAACAAGTTATAGGTTTGGCTTTAAAATATAACAGCTGACTAGCAGTTACTGAAAGACATTAGAGAGTTTTTGCAACATACGGTAAAACTTACGGTAAACGCTAAACGCTATAGTTGGCAAATTTACGCATATTACGTTACACAAGGATAGTTCAACTGTATGAATGGTTTACTAAATGTCTAATGGTTACTACTGATCATTTTTCAACGATTTTTTGTAACTTCAGACAGAAAAAGTACCTAAATCCGCCATTATTTAAATAGCGTTTCGCGTTTACCGTATTCATTAAAAACCGTATGTGCAAAAACTCTCTATTATAATTTATTTAAAACGTAATTTGAGCAAATGTGATACTCGAACATGTTTGTCAAGAGTTTAAACGTTTTGTGTTTACAGTTTAATTTTTTTTTACAACTTTAATCTCTCCCCCATCCCAATATTCTCGTGAAGGATCAGGTTTTAAAAAACGGACTATAGTATATATAATTTATCTATGAAGAATAAAAAACATATGTGTGTTAAGGGCTTTGTAAAGTTAGCCTACCCATACCAGCCTACCCACAATTTAAAGTACCATTTGTTAGTTCCGTGTTAGTTCTCGTTTGTTCCATTCAAAATTTCGTTAGTTCCAAAGAAATAATAATGTTAATTGGTAAAACCAATGGGTAGGCTAACTTCACACTTAGCCTACCCATATCATGAATTGGCTTTAAAATAGTATCAATCGTTAGTTCTTAGTTAGTTCTCGTTAGGTCCGTAAAAATTTTTGTTAGTTCCGACCATATAAAGTGCATTTAAATTACATATTTCATTGTCCTTTAAATTGGGGCGGGCTAACTTCACGCTAGCCTACCCATATCATGAATTGGCTTTAAAAGTGTATCAATCGTTAGTTCTTTGTTATTTCTCGTTAGTTCCTTAATTTGAAGAACAACGAAAAATGTTACTAAAATGTCCTTTATCGTTGGAACTAACGAAAATTTTTACGGAACTAACAAGAACTAACAAAGAACTAACGATTGATACACTTTTAAAGCCAATTCATGATATGGGTAGACTAGCGTGAAGTTAGCCAGCCCCAATTTAAAGAACAATGAAATATGTAATTTAAATGCACTTTATATGGTCGGAACTAACAACAATTTTTACGGAACTTACGAGAACTAACAAAAAACTAACGATTGATATACTTTTGATATACTTTAAAAGCCAATTCATGATATGGGTAGGCTAGAAAGAAGTTAGCCCGCCCCATAAATAATATATTTGTTGATTTTTGCCAAGTGCACAATTAACTATGGAACTAATGAAATTTTTGACGGAACTATCAAGAACTAGCACGGAAATAACATTTGATACATTTTATTTTTTATTTCACGAAATGGGCAGGCTAAGTGTGAAGTTAGCCTACCCATTGGTTTTACCAATTTACACCATTATTTCTTTGGAACTAACGAAATTTTGAACGGAACTAACAAATGACATTGGAAATTGTGATTAGGCTGGTATGGGTAGGCTAACTTCACGACGCCTGTGTTACGAATTATTTAACAGTTTCAGTTTTTTCTGAATAAATATTGTACGTTTCCATGTTAAACAATAATATTTTTAATTGCTTCCTAGGAAACTAAAAGAATATCGTTATGGGTACTAAGTGATATGCTATAAAGCGTTACGTACAGTGTCCTATAACTTTATTTGCTCGGCAAACTTGACGAGCTCGTTCTCCCCGCTCACTCACCCCCACGACGAGCTCGTTCCCCCCGCTCACTCACCCCCACGACGAGCTCGTTCTCCCCGCACTCACTCACCCCCACGACGAGCTCGTTACCCCCGCACTCACTCACCCCCACGACGAGCTCGTTCTCCCCGCACTCACTCACCCCCACGAAGAGCTCGTTCTCCCCGCTCACTCACCCCCACGACGAGCTCGTTCTCCCCGCACTCACTCACCCCCACGACGAGCTCGTTCTCCCGCACTCATTTACCCCCACGACGAGCTCGTTCTCCCCGCACTCACTCACCCCCACGACGAGCTCGTTCTCCCCGCTCACTCACCCCCACGACGAGCTCGTTCTCCCCGCTCACTCACCCCCACGACGAGCTCGTTCTCCCCTCACTCACTCACCCCCACGACGAGCTCGTTCTCCCCGTACTCACTCACCCCCACGACGAGCTCGTTCTCCCCGCACTCACTCACCCCCACGACGAGCTCGTTCTCCCTGCACTCACTCACCCCCACGACGAGCTCGTTCTCCCCGCACTCACTCACCCCCACGACGAGCTCGTTCTCCCCGCACTCACTCACCCCCACGACGAGCTCGTTCTCCCCGCACTCACTCACCCCCACGACGAGCTCGTTCTCCCCACTCACTCACCCCCACGACGAAATGGGTCGCCGCCATACCATGCCTAGGTTTACTGAACTTTGGTTTTTAAAATTGATTAATGAAACACTGTTTGAAAATGTATCAGCTGTTCAATTTGGTGGCTACAAAAAATTCAAAAGGATAACATGGAAACTTTGAAGGGCTGTAGGGCGGACATAGATTTTTTCAGTCATGAGGCCAGCTTCCTGATGGATGAAACCCCCAGTATAGATAGACCTTTCAAAAGTTAAAAAAGTCCTTTAACTAAAAAAATGTGCTTTTGCAAATAGTGACTGTTTTCAAGTGTACGATAGGGGTTTTAAAATTTACATAAATACAAGTAAGAATAATATTTAAAAGATTTATAGATGTTTCTTTTCCAATACCAAAAATAGTCTTTAAACCCACTTCAAGAACATCACAGTTTTCCGCTCCTCACAAACCTTCCTCCATCCAAATTAAACATCCAGTACCTACTCTTCTTAACCCCAACACATGAATGAATAATTAATTACCCTCAAAGCGCTGGTACCCCAAGAGGTAATAATATCAGTGATATAGACTAGATATGATATCGGTTGTTTTTTAAATCTATATTTATAAAAGAGGCTATTTTGTATATTTGTATGTTTGTATGTTTGTATGTTTGTATATTTATATATTTGTGATCGACTGACACAGAAACCACTGCACCGTTTGCCATGAAACTTAGTACATGGAAAATTTAATGGAGGAGTTGTATAAGCCATTAGTGATTGAATAGCCCTCAAGGCTTAGCCTAAGACAGTCATAAAACCCATCTCAGGGTAAAACTGGTAAAACTCCTTTTAGCTGTTGTCGTGGAAACAATCAATCAAATTTTCAATTAGGTATTGCAAAGCATTCTGGAATAAGCTAGTTACCAATAAATATTAAAAATAAAAAATCCTAAATCGATATATATTTATTTGTGAATTAGAATTTTACACCTTAAAACCTAAAATATTTTACCATTTCCATTTAAAAATTTCAAAAACAAACACAACCGCTTTAAAACTCCCACCACCACCGCCAGACTATCCCAACTGAAACTTTCCTCCGCAACTTTACCACCCAGTATCCACATCACCCCCTAACTCTTCCTCAAACACCCCCTCAGAAAAACCACCCTTATCGCAAAATTTGATAAAAACAGTGCGCCAAAGCATGAATGGGATGGCGGGGGGCGGTTGATTTCTCCACGATGTAGGCCGCATATATAAACGTGGCGGTCCGTCGCGGCCGCCACTACAGTAGTGTCAGCGTTCAGACGATGACGGTGTTGTGGGGACCTGTAGTGTGTTGTGCGATACTGTGTGCCCTCCTGCAACAAGGTGAGTGCAGACAATTACACGTCATTACCGGTAATTAGGTTAATTAGGTGGTAATTGGGTGGGGGTGAAATGTAAGGGTTCAAGTGTTGGGGTTATAGTAAAGGGGTTGTGGTTTGGAGGTGAAGTAAGCTGTAGTAATAGATGTTGATTTATCAGTGCTGTCGTTAATTGGGTCAGGGTGGATTCTTCTGAGGCTCTCTCAGTATTGGGGTTCCAATGAAGGGGTGTTTAAGTTTTGGAGGTGAAATGG
The DNA here is from genome assembly GCA_030545055.2 of Neoaliturus tenellus. Lineage (NCBI taxonomy): Eukaryota > Metazoa > Arthropoda > Insecta > Hemiptera > Cicadellidae > Neoaliturus > Neoaliturus tenellus. The sequence continues at coordinate 28,993,026 of CM061536.1, forward strand.
GTTTATTTTTTTATAATTGGTGAGTAGACAATTACATGAAAAAGTTGATAGTGTAGCTAGGGGTAAGGTAATTAACTGAGTGGGAGTTAATGTTGAGGGTGATTTGAATGTAGACTTCACTTTTCTTTGTGTTTAGACTGTGGTTTACAAGTATTGGAGAGACTTCAATCATATGATTAGGGTTGAAAGATGGTCATTTGGGACCTCCCACATATATTATGTAAATAAATGGTTCGGTTGATATATATTTGTATATATGTATATGTACTTCTTTTTGTTTTACACTGATAAAATGTGACACTAAGACGGTTGTGTAAGGTTAAATATATGTGGTTGAAGATTAATCTGGAGACTTGAACGATAGGTTGTACTGAAGTCATGAGTTGATACGTGTTGTAATAAGGAGTGTGGATTGAATTATACATTGTTCTTAACAAGTTTTAGTTTGATTCAAAGCAAATTTAAACACGTTTATTAACATTTGAAAAATTGAGTCAAGTTTTCAAAGCATAGCAGAATTAAGTTTACCGATTAGTGGCATGAAGTTCGTCCATTTTTTTATGCTTACTAACTTACACAGATGAACAACAAATTTACATTAACGTGTTTTCATAAGCATACTCGTTAATTCAGTTCACTCTTTTAACACGCCATTTCAATAATGCTAATTTTCACGCGTAAACAAACTTGTCTTGAGTAAGGAAAAGTAAGCTGTGTTATGTGTTAAGCCGGGGACAGGGTTCAGCTGGGCTGGTTCATTATGTATGCCGAATTATGTAACAGGGACATTCCTGGACCCCGCAGAATATTTCAGTGGAATTGATGATTAAAAGAGAGCTAACACTACGAATATTTACCAGAGATTCAGACCTACTTGTAAAGTTGTCTATTAATACATTAGTTCCTTGGTAAACTTTGAGTTGTAGAGTTGTTATTACTCCTGCTGTAGGGGATTTCCTAATGTTAATTGTGTTTAAGTAAAGTTAGTGGACAAACAGTAAACAGCCAGCAGTTATTGTGACTTGTAACATTGTGCCATCATACTACACCGAATCCTGGGTGACTGTGCACTTCCTTGAGTAGGGGGATATATCGTGGACTTGTTACAAGCAACAGACACTCTAATACGCTTAGTAATTTATGCATCTCACAATAAAATGAGAAACTGAAACATAATCTCATTGACTATGTACACTACCGTGAATAGACCTCTCATCTAATGCATTTAGTTTGAGGAAAAAATTTTGAAGTTTCGTGTACGCCGGCACCAGAGTCGTTGCCATCGATGTTGTTATTATTTAGCTGAATTTTCAGTGCTGCAAAAACATTTCATCACATTATAAACAAAAACCTCCATTATAAAATGTTTAATCCTTGATTGAGAAGAGTGGTAGCACTGACTTGCCTATCACATGACTCTTGTACTTCCATGTACGCCCGCACGAGATCACACCACCAATATGTTTCAAACACGCATATGCTATGAGAAGTCTACTCACGGTTGTTTACATAGTCATGATACTCTCTTAAAATGCTTGATACTTTTCCATGGATCTCTTACAGTTCTAACATTTCAAACGTATAGTAACAATCCTGTGCCAATTTAAGACTAAGAAATTGTTTCGTCGCCATACTCTTTGCTCACTTTCTACATAGTAATGCAGAATTCATAATTCTGCAGAATACCAAATGACTCGGTTGCGCGTGAGAACGGTCGGAGATTATTCTCTGAGAGATTGCGAAACGTCGACGGCAATCTCCCTGGTGATTAGCCATTGTAGTTGGGAAAGTCAAGCCTTGAGAATCTTGCGAGTAGAGGCGGCCGATTTGGTTTCTACAAATTATTCTAAACCTTGGTTAAGGTTTCAGATGGATAAGATCGATTTTATTCTGACTCTTCTAGGACTGTCAAATATTCCTATCCGAACTTTCATACAGTTGAATATCAACGGAAGATAACAGTATTAGTCCTTCTAAGTACGAGTAGAAGCAGATTATTCTTTTGGTGTTTTGTTTTGGAGGGAGACTTTGCCAACGTTTAATAGTTTGATGATTCAAGTTCCAGATGCAACTCTCGTGAGTAACCAACCCATTTGATTCTTTGTTTATCAGGCCCTTTGGGAGTTCGTGGAATCTTGCCAGTAGAAAATATTCCTTGCCGTATTACCATTGAGAAAGTTATTTGGGCTTTATTTCTGAAGGTAAATTCAGATTTGATTGGTCAATTACTTTTTAAGTTTATCATGTAGCGTTAAAAAATCATTTTTTTACTTAAAACCAAGGTTTGTTCAAAATGACGTCATTTTTCCGAGAGGGGGGGGGGTCAGATAAATGATGATGGTAGGAGGATTTTAGGGAGGGGGGGTCCAAAAATGGCCAAAAAGCGATGATGTAATTTATGGACGGGCCCCTTCTGTTAACTATGTGGTTTTCCAAAACTTGACCACCTTTATAAATGTAAAGAATCGTATTTAGAGGTGGGATTTCAAGGCCTTCAGAAGATTCGTTGTGAGGTATCAAGCATTATCCTTATATTATGCAAAAATATAGCTTAAATAGATACATTTATGCAAATAAAACAGATTTCCAAGTAAACTGGAATTGAAAAGAATACTCTGATGTTTTTTTTTTATAATCGACTGTCATTGAGTCTGGGATATTGACATCGAAGCTATATCTAAAAATAAACAAACACTATAGCAGTGAATAGTATTACAAAACCGTTTGGGTTTGATGTATGATTTTGTGATTTGACCTTATGTATGATGATCGTTGACTTTGATACCACAGAGAAGAACTATTTTGAATAGTTAAATACTTTGATTACTAGTAATGCAGCATGAAGGCGTTCTTCCTTTAAATAAATCTAGCCTAGATTAAATAGACTTCACTCCGTAAAGAGAATAACTTTATTGTTGTGAGAGATGAATTAAACATTTATATCGAATGTAATTTTCGATCATTGTGAACTATGACATTACGGATTGAAGGTGCCCTGTGACAACCTAAGAAGCTGCATAATGTGGTACATTCGTCTTTAAAAAATGAATAGTTACAAGTTAAATAAACATAGTCATACTTTGACAATTCGCTGAGAAAAACAAAAATTATTACTAGACTAACCAGTTTAAAACAGAGGAGTACAATAACATAATAAAGAATCCATTACACACAAAATTCAGTGGCAATTCTCTGTGACTAAGTTGTATGAAAAGTTTCTTTGAAAAAATATCTGAGTGATTGATGGAGGTTCAAGCTGTCAGTACACAGAAATGTTTCAAACGATCTGCAAAACGCTTTGGTAACCTAGCACGCGTTGTCAGCAATATATTTGTAATCATCATAGATCAGATATATCACAAATTTCTTAATGTTGAGTCTGACGCTTGAGCTACGACTAAGAATAGAACTAAGAATAGAATATTCCAGTAGCAGATTAATGTAGTTGCACATTCTGGATAGCTCAAATTTTCTCGGCAAATACACTATTCTCTAAGTCATATGCAGTAAAGATAAAATTGAAACTGGTTATGGGGGTGTCGCTTATGAAAAAGTTGTTTTTGTTATTTGACATTAGTGGGCATTATATAGCCATAACAAAAATCTTACTGGTGCGTATCAATCTTCCTCAATCATTGATGCAATGACTATCGACTAAAAGTATCGACGATAGCTCAACCAAATACTTTTTTTGTTTGTGCATCAAAGTGTACTCACTAAGATAACACTGTTGAGTTTAGATATAATGAAATAATGAGTAGAACATCTAAACAAGAAATCAATTTAGACATGAAAATATCTTAGTATTTATTACTCAAAGACTTGAAACGTTTTGGACCTTACTTGATATGTTAAATCTGTATATAATAATACAAATGTCTTTTAATTACAAATGATAATGAGTTCGTTAGTGACAATGCACGGTTTTCCGTATTCATTATTGTTTAATTCCGTTGTTTTTTGTTTACTTTGAGCTTATTTTATGTTTTAACCAAAGTCTAAAACTCTTAGTTGTCTTAACCCAATCTTTGTATGTAAGGTGAAATGCGCAACAATCAACTAGAAAAATCTACTTTTGACATAATCCACACGCAGTTGATTTTTTTATGAATGACAGTTGAATTGAATTTTCCATGCTGATTGAATGCCATTGACAATTTTTCACTTGATAATGTTTATTTAACGTAAGAAAATAAATTCATTTTTAATTGGAAAGGTTTGAGTTAATTTACACTAATTCTAGGAAAGTAGTAAACTTTAACTATTCTCAGAATAAGGGAAACAAATTTATTCAGTTGTATGTGTAACTTACTTATATTCTTTTACTCAACCTTTGAATAAACTTTCTTTAATATTACTTTCATTTTCTAATATGACTAGTATTTTGATAGACATCGTATGGTATTGATCACTTATTGTAAGGCTCTACGGTATTTCATTATTAGGGGATTTGCTAGAAATTCAAAAAAAAAAACACTATAAAAGTTAAATCAAGATGTATATATCTTTTAAATCTCACTTTAAAATTACAAAATGTCTCTTAAGTTATTAAAAAACACAGTCTTATCATTGGTAATTTTTTAATAAATACTAGGGGGCTCGTGCAGCACAATGTGCTACATTTATCAGAATACCTGGTGATAAAAACCAGTTAGCTCCATGGTATAATTTACCGCGTTACTTTGAATGGTAATCAAACTGTAGTGAAAATCAGATTACATCATATTAGTAATGCATCCATCGATCTTCATCAATAATTCTTGAACTTCCCAATGTGATAGTGTTGAAATTTGGTGGTTGTTCTTTTAGGTCCAAATCAGCAGGAATTAGGCTTACGTGATGGTTCTTATGCCGATTCGTCTTGCCAAATGTCTAAAAGCTCATATAAAATTTAAATTAATTCACAGATGTTAGATCAAGATAGTTCATCGCACAAAAAACGTAAATGATAACAGAAGAAAAATCAGTATTTAACTACAACTTCCGGGTTCTATATTAGCTATGAACTCACTGCAGCTGTTTTTCTTGTAATGTATGAGTTAGTAGTCGACATAGTGAATACGCCCACACTATTCCTGTTTCATACTTGGCTTTAAACTACCTATTGAGTTAGGTCGCCATTTCAATAAAGGTATTAAAGGTGTTTATAACGAACTAAATTATTTTTCACTTAACTTTCTATGGCATTACAGAATTTTAAAAAAATCTAAAAATTTAGAAAATTTTGCTACATCTTTGTTGGTGTGATTAATTTTGGTTTGTTGGGGCATTTATATTTTAGTTAAGTTTCTCTTTATACAAACCATTTTTCCAATAAACTTGTTACCTGTACTGGAAGTAAAAACTTTTAAATGTTGTCAATTTCAAACAGGTATTTTAATATGTCTATCATTCTGCATTAAATTTGTTATATTATCACAGTAAACAGGTTATTAAATTTACACCAACAACCAAAATTTCCTTTTCCTAGTTCACAGCAGTATGAAAACCAATGCGTAAACATTAAGTGTTATATTTTAACGTTTGTTATCTTTCGTTGATGTTTCAATAAGAATCTGATAACCCATAAGACCCACGTCAAAAATTTCAATTTCCAAACTTGTTTTTTGTACAGGAAAATTATTTTTTTCTGGGGTTAAGTTACTAATCTCATTTTTTGTGCTCAAATACAGTTAAATACAAAGTTCAAGCAAAATCTACCTGCTACATTTTGAGAAAAAGGTAAAATACACATTTGTTCCTCACAATATACACTCCTCGTATTAAAGTATGGCATTGTGTTGATATTTCAGTACCAGTTAGTAGTTTAATTGCTTCTGTCATTGTTTGTCTGTTTTATTATCAACAGCTGTTTTATTATGCAACTCAATATAAATTTGTCTTCATGTTAATCTAAACGAACGTTAAGGGCCTTCAGAGTACAAATTTCAAAAATCTAAAACCTTATCTAAAATCTTAACTACGAATTTAGACTAATCTTATGACATCTCAAACATAGAATTTCGTTTAGAAATGAGGGAGGTGTAGTGTTTATAAAAACTACTTTACGTATTATATATATAACTAGGGGGGCCCGTGCAGCGCTAAGCGCTGCATTTATTAGAGTAGGTACCGGGTGTTTAAACTTTGCTCCAGCATGGTAATAAACCGAGTTACTTTGTAAATAAAAATGAATTATAGTGAAAATCAGGTAACACCATATTAGTGTTTCATCAATCGATCTTCATCACTACTTAATTCTCCAACTTCCCATTGTGATAGTGTTGAGATTACGTGGTTGTTCTTATGCCTGTATCTCTTTAGGGCTCTGTCTAAACACTCTTATAAAATTTAGAATGAATTCACAGATGCTAGATCTAGATAGTTAAGCACACATAAAACATAAATGATAACAGAATAAAATCAACATTTCATTACATCTCATCCCCGTTGAGTTATGCAGCACTCACTGCGGTTGTTTTTGTAGTACCGTTTGAGGTAGTCGTCGACATAGTGAATGAGTCCACATCACTATTTATAAAGAACTAAATCCTCTTTAACCTAATTTTCCATGGCATTAAAAAATTTAAATTAATAAATCAAAAGAATTAAGACAATCTACATCTTTGTGGGTGTGGTCCATTTTGTTTTTATAAGGCAATATTTATATTTTGGTTAAAAATTTTCTTTACACAAACCATTTTTGTAATAAAATTGTTATTTATAATGGAGGTAAAAAAAAATAAATTTTGTCTCTTTTTAAACTTGTGTTTAATATGTGTAGCATTCTGCATTTAAATTTGTTATAGTATCATAGTTAACAAACAGGTTATTACACCGATAACCTATCCCTTTTCCTATAGTTCATAACAGTTTGAAAACCCATGCACACAAATTTAGTGTTTTATTTTCATATTTGTTGCGTTTCGTTATTGTTTCAATACCGAACGGACAACCTAAATAAAACCCATGTCAAAAAAACCACTTTAGAAACTTGCTTTCGTACAGAGAAATTGATTCGTCTAGGGTTAAGTTACTTAACCTATTTTGTGCCCAAATACACGTAAATAAAAAGTTCAACTAAAATCTACCCGCTACATTTTCAAAAAAAAGTTCAAACATCACAAAAACACTCTTCATATTAAAGTAGGAAATTTATTGTGTTGATATTACAGTACAATTTGTATACAATTGATAGTTTAATTTCTTCTATTTAGCTATTAACATGTGTTTTCTGTTTTACTATCAACAGCTGCTTTATTTTCCAATTCAAAATAAATTGTTTCCCATGTTAATCTTATGGGCAAAAAATGAACTTTGGAGGCTTCCCGTGGGCTTCAGAATTAAAATATCAAAAATCTAAAACCTTATTGCAAAACTACGAACTGAGACCATTCTTTTGAACACCTCAAACTTTAAAATTGGTCCAGAAATAAGGGAGGAGTAGTGTTAACAAAATAAGGGCATCACGTAATATATATATACTAGGGGGCCTGTGCAGCGCAATGCGCTGCATTTATTAGGGTACGTGGTGATCAAACTATGCTCCATGGTAATGAACAGAGTTGCTTTTAAAAAAATTTCATTGTAGTGAAAATCAGATAGAACATTATTGGTCTTTCATTGATCGATCTTCATTACCTTTTCTCCAACTTCCCAATGTGATAGTGTTGAGATGTGGTGCTCGTTCTTTTATGTCTAAATTAGCTCAGATTATGTCTTTTGCCGATATGTCTTAGGGCCTTAGTATAAAATTTAGAATAAATTCACAGATGTTGTCCACATAGTTCATCAAACATAAAACGTAAATGACAACAGAATAAAAATCAACATTTCATTACTCCCCGGTCCTGTATGAGTTATGCAGCACTCGCTGCGGCTGTTTTTGTAGTACTACTGTATGAGGTAGTCAATGACATAGTGAATGAGTCCACATTACCATTTATGCCTAAATCCTCTTTAACTTTCCATGATATTACAAAATTTAAATAAAAAAAATCACAAAAATTAAGATAATCTACATTTTTGTTGGTGAGGTCCATTTTGTTTTTAGGGGAATTTATATTTTTGGTTAAAATTTCTCTTTATAAAAAAAATTTTTGTAATAAGCTTATTTTCGATACTTGAGGTAAAAAACTTTTAAATGTTGTTTCTTTTAAACAGGTTTTTTTAATATGTGTAGCATTCTGCATAAAACATGTTTATACTATAATAGTAAACAAAAAGGTTACAACTTACAACTAACTATCCCTTTTCGTTACATTTTACAGCAGTTTGAAAACCTATGCACACAAATTTAGTATTCTATTTTAATATTTGTTACCTTTCATTATTGTTTCAATACCAGTCGGACAACCAATAAGACCCATGTCAAAAATTTCAATTTCCAAAATTGCTTTCGCAAACAAAAATGAATTTTCTAGGGTTAAGTTACAAAACTTATTTTTGTGCCCAAATACGTGTAGATAATACTTTCAAGCAAAAACTACCTGCTACATTTATTTTGAGAAAAGGTTAAAACCTCAGATTAGACACTCCTAGTATTAAAGAATGAATTTGTGTTGATATTTCAGTACCAGTTCAATTTGCTTATTTTCAGCTTTATGTGATTGTTTGTTTAACTATCAACAGCTGTTTTAATTAGCAATTCAATATAAATTGTTCCCAATGTTAATCTTATGGACAAAAAATGAACTTTGAAGGCTTCCCGTGGGCTTCAGAACTAAAATATCAAAAATCTAAAACCTTATTGCAAAACTACGAACTGAGACCATTCTTTTGACACCTCAAACTTAAAAATTGGTCCAGAAATAAGGGAGGAGTAGTGTTAACAAAAAAAGGGCATCACGTATTATATATATATATAGATATATATATATATTGATTGATAGATAGGTAGATAGATATAGATAGATATAGATAGGTATAGAATAGATAGATAGATACCTAGTATGAACTTAAAAGTAACTGCATATCATCCTCGTGTTTATTAAGAATTTAGTCTATCATGTCCCTAATTATATTTTTGCTGATATCAATTTACAACCATAGTACTTAACTCTAAGAGGCCTCCAGGGTGGGCAAGACTCGGGTATTCCAGCCACTGATGTTCGCTTCTATTTTAATGCTACTTGAATTATTTATTTTGTTGATTTTCCTGATAAACGTAGACCTGTTTGCTTGAGACTTTCACATCTATTATGGGAGATAGCCACTATACAACCTTCAATTTATTTATAATATAACCTCTCTAATAATAAAATATACTCTATCGAAGAATTGAAGAATCTGCCTGCTTGGATAACGGAGAGGGTTAGACTATAATACTTTTCATTTTGAAAGATTGATTAGCCTCCGGATTACTGTTCAATACTTAAAGTGGTGTAAATACCTGCATTTAAGTAATCCAAAAGTTGCAAAAATGGCAACTAGTTTCGACCCTTAATTACGGGGTCATCTTCAGGCCGTACAAGGATTAAAACTGCTCTTCATATGAAGGTTGTCGAATAATTTAAAACTTTACTCATACACACACTAGTCTAGATTACGCTTACGCCGGGTTACGTCGCCGCTTCCGTCCTCAATGTTTTTCAGTGTTTTTGATGTCCGTTGTTCGTGTCGTGTTCGTGTGTGTATGTGTAAAGTTTTAAATTATTCGACAACCTTCATATGAAGAGCAGTTTTAATCCTTGTACGTCCTGAAGATGACCCCGTAATGAAGGGTCGAAACTAGTTGCCATTTTTGTGCAACTTTTGGATTACTTAAATGCAGGTATTTACACCACTTTAAGTATAATACTTTGTTATGTAATCTACATTTTAACCGTTTATTATACAGGGTGTTCGGAAAAACCGTTTCAGGAATTCAGGAGGTTATTGCCCACATCAAAATAAGCAAAAAATTCCTATAAACGTATGTCCTAAGATGCTTCGTTAACCCGCTAGCCGCCATTTTGTTTTTTACACTAAATAATTTTATTTCCATAATGAATCAATGTATTAAGTTAATATTTGGCATGAACCTTCATCATAGCAATGCCCATTTTCAAGAAAAAATTTATTTTTTTTCCAATGTGTATTTTCAAAATGACGGCCGTTTTAAAATTTTAAACTAAAATATCTCAAAACCGGTAAATTTTATAAAAAAATTACTTGACACAAAAAAGTGGACAAATTTCATTATCTATCCAATGGTACCAAGTTTGTAAGGATCTGACAACAAATAACTGAGTTATTGAGATTTTTCAATTAAAATTACCTTAATTTGCATTAATTACAATGCAAAATCAATGTTTTTATGCTTAAAAATCTCAATAACTCCGTTATTTGTTGTCAGATTCTTACAAACTTGGTACCATTGGTTAGATAATTAAATTCGTCAACTTTTTTGTGTCAAGTAATTTTTTTATAAAATTTACCGGTTTTGAGATATTTTTGTTTAAAATTTTTAAATGGCCGCCATTTTGAAAATATACATTGGAAAAAATAACTTTTTCCTTGAAAATGAGTATTGCTATGATAAAAGTGCATGCCAAATATGAATTTAATACAATGATCCATTACGGAAATAAAAATTATTTAGTGTAAAAAACAAAATGGCGGCTAGCAAGTTAACGAAGCATTTTATAGGACATATGTTTATAGGAACTTTTTTGCTGATTTTGATGTGGGCAATAACCTCCTGAATTCCTGAAACGTTTTTTCCGAACACCCTGTATAATCACTAGTTTATAGCGAAACTAGCTAACAACCCGTCAAAAATTACATAAAATTTGTATAATGATTTTTACAAAATGGAATTTTTAAAGTATTAATGATCACAAAATTTTTGAAAACTCAATGGCTTAATATTAAAGTTGAATTTTGACATTTCTTTAGCAATGTAAACTGTATTAAAGGAATAGTTTATTCTTTGATGTAATTTGCAAAAAAAACCCCATCATAATGATAACAGTTTTTATACATTATTTCCATTTATTTCATTCCAATTGTTTTGCCAATTGGTATTAGGTATTTTTTCGTCACTAAATCATTATTCAAAGGTGTTTGTTGCTCTTAAACTCTAACTTTACACTTTCATTCAAATTTATTTCATATTCCTATATAGTATTCTTCGTGAGTCTTTCATTTCATATTTCTTCTGTATTTTTGTCCTTTTTTTTAAGTGAGAGCAGTTAGGTAATATTTAAGTGTTTAGGAGTTGAGTAAGAGTAACGTGGGTTATACGAAGTCAATAACTTGGCTATAACAAAAATAAACGGATTAAAAAAGGATAAATGGTACGGTATTCCACAATGAAAGATTTATGTTTTGTTTTTGTTTATTTTTTAAATAAAAGTTAATTAGTTGGTGAATAAGAAATAAAATCATACGTGTAAACAAATTAATCTATACGTCGTAAGTTTTAATGCAGAAAATGAATAAAACCTCGTTGTATAGTAACAAAACTTTTATGGAAGCATCCGCTGTTAAATATTAATTTTACTGCTTTCAAAATAACTGCAAACTCAGTGTACTTGCTTTTATTTGTTATCTGTAAACTGTCACAGAATTGGAGTTGTCTGCTTTGTTTACAAATCAGCAGTGTAGGATATGGACCACCTGGAGCACTAAACAAATCGACAAAATAACGTCTTATATTGGCCTAAATAACGTTTAATTTTTATTTTACGGAGTTATAAGGCATTTTCTCACGGATACCATATTTTTCCTATCGTCTAGAGCCCATAAGAAATCCATAGACACCAAAATGACCACGATCAGTTCAGTACCGTAGATTTCTCAAACCCTTATATGTTATTATAAGAATATTTTACATGTCCTACCTCAGCAACAGTAGGCCTAACGCCTGGTTAGGTTTTTTTACACTTTAGTCAGAGCGCCATTACACGCAGAGCATTAAAGGCGGAATGAAAGTTCACAACAGTTTATTTTGCTTTTTAAATTCATCTTCATTTCTACTAGTTTGAAAAGTACTGACAGAAAGTCATTTTAATTTAATATTATCACAAATTTACATTATGTATCCTATTATTAATAATTGTATTAAATTATCAAAAGTAACTAACAATATAATTAAAATATAACATAAGTACCATTTAAGTGATATTAAAGAATGTTATGTAGAGAATTTTACAACTAGAATGTTAGAATATTACTCCTCTTCCTTAATCTAAAAATTGATATTCTTTAGTACTTATTTGATCTAAACTAAGGGATTTGCTATCTTTATTAAAACAAATGCGAAGATAAAAGTAAGCGTTTAGGCTATCGTCTTTCAAGCCACAGTTACCCCTGCATAGCGTGTTCAATTATGTTCAATCATTTACTACAGTTTATTTCTGTTGATCTGATATAACTCCATACTTTTCGTTGCTCTTAAAAATAAGATGAAAACTGATCCAAAACCGCATTTGGAGTTTTCCTCGACAGGTTAAAAAAAGCTATACGATTCTAAATCTTAAGAGGTAATACCTATTGTAAGGTTTGGTATTACTGTATGTCTTTCTACTATATTCTTACTGTATAACCTAGAGTGTAACCTTTCTGAGAGAAGAGGGGGGGGGGAGAAGTACACAAATTTAATTTGCATTTCAAAATATCCAGGATAACCTAAAAACAAAACGAACACATAAAATATTGCAAATTTTATCATATCAAAACTAGCTTAGATAACAATAATTTCAAATCCCGAGATTCTTGGATTCCCGCTGAATAGTTTTGTCTAAAATTACTTTAACAAAAACAAAATATATTCATTTTCGACTCGCCTGGTTACGTAAAAGCCAAACCGGTAGTAGCGAGGCGGCGGTGTGGGTCTTCTTCACTTTCACCTCTAAAACAGATAGACCAGTCCCCAGCACCATGTAATCTTCTGTCCTTGTCACTCTTAATTAATTGCCTACAAAACGTATCGTTTGTGTTAAAATTCATTTAGATGATTAATAAAGTATCAGGATTAAATTAACAGGGAGGAACACATGGTGGATGAAATGTCTATCGTCTGACGAATGAGTACCCCTTTTTCAAGATGCTAAAATCATAAAGTATAAAATATTTATGATAAAAAGTAAATATTATAACTAGTACTAGAGTATTAACATGTGACAACGCCACTTTTCTGAAGTATTTTAAGACACAGATTGAAGAAATAATTGTTTAGAATAGGTGAGATTTCTAGCATATTTTTGTTACTAACAATCACTACCTGATTCACTTGTCAAGATCATGAAAAAGTATCCTAATGAATAAGGACATTAGTCATTAACAAAATATTTATTATAAGAGTATTTTTATACCTCAGCATAGTGTGATTTTCATATATTTATGAAATATACGTACATAATAAACACATTAATTCTTTAGAATCAATGTAGATTAACGAATCGGTTTTTAGCATAAGTTCAAATACGAAAATAAGATATCTCACGAGCAATGGAGACGAACCAGACATATTTGTAATGGTCATAACTAACTAGATAAGCATGAAATTTCCTGGCTTATGAACATGACAGGTGATAAATTAGTGGGAATCAATCTTGAGAAATAATTATCAAATAATACTATAACATGTATTTGAATGGTAAAACCCCGGTAGTAGAATAATCGCCATCCATTGCTTCAAAATCACAATTGATTTTATCATCTAATTATTTTAAACCATGAGTTTTGATAAAAGCATAGTAGCACTTTTTAATATAAGGTTGAAAATAAAATGCATCAATGACCTAATGCAGTCTGATGAAATTAGGTCATTATTAAAGTAATATTTCCAAGCGACCGGTGTGTGTTTCAGCCGATTGCATACGATACCGGCGCGGTGTGTGAAAGGTCATGGCTGCAACTTGCCGGTCCGGTTGGCACACCTGATGTTGTAGTTGGTACACCTGACTGACAGTCTAGTTGGTACACCTGACAGTCCAGTTGGTACACATGTCTGTATAGTTAGTACATCTGTCAAGATAGTTGGGACAAATGACAGTATAGTGTAGTTCACACACCTGATCTTGTAGGCACACAGTTTCCTTTTTACAACTGACAGTCAGTTTGTTTTACCTCATAGTCTATTTGGTACACCTGTCAGTATAATTAAGATAGACACTTGTTCGAGTACTTGATACAACTGACAGTCAATTCAGTACCTACATTTGTCATTATAGTTGGTACATCTGTCAGTATCGTTGTGCAACTGCACCTTTCAGTTCTGTTTTTAGACTTTTCAGTGCAGTTGGTATGCCTTCCAGTATTGACCTACTGTGGTTGGTAAACCTGAGAGGATTGGTGAAACACCTGATAAACGATTTCGTATTAATTTTAACCCTGTTAGTAACATTGGCCAGCATTTTTCACATATTTTAGTGGCATCGTTGATGTGTAATATTAAAATATTTTATTATTGGTTATAAGATCTATTATTGAATTTTATAATTTTACAAAGTATGTACATAAAGACAATCAATCATTTATAAATTATCTGTTAATTAATCCTGATTGTTAACACCGTTGTTGGTTCACTTAAGTCATATATATCCAATATCTGGAACCTATGAACTAAGTGGTCACTTATTTCATTCCAAATAGAACAGATGGCGTTCTTTCAAATGGCATTTTTCCTATTTGATTACTCATTCTTAACTTGCATCCAAATTTGATTTATTTATGTTTTATTCGTTTTGAAATTCAGAGATAAAGTACAATTTTTATAAATGTGTTTTTTGTTATATATATAAATTATTTCCCCTTCCCTCTAATTACTCTTGGGAAATGAAATGGAAAGGGGGTGAAGGTGCTTAGTGAAAACACTTTTATTATACCTTAGGATTTAAGTAGAAAAAATTCAATAAAAATATATTTAGTATATTTAAATGAAATGTACTTTTATCTACCATGAAAATACTCATCACTAGACCCTTATAGTTGAAAAAATTTTACACACTACATTTATTCACCCATCGTTCTCTTGATACCAGGCTATTACGTCCATGGTTTTTACGTCCACAGACAAAATGTTATTTTTTTTTAGTTCCACCACTAAAATGGCCACTACTTTTCATCCACCTTTCTTATGTCCAATAATTGTAACGTCCATAATGTTTGAATGTAAAGTTCCAGAATAAGAAATTTTAAAAATACACCAGTATGTAAAATGTCGTAATAGTTAAACAATTTTAATAAGTCTAAGTGTTTACAGATTTGATCAGTGATAAAATAACATTATATGAATAGCACAGAATTATTTTCAGGAATCTACAGTTAACATAAAAGTATAATAAATATTACTGGTATTACTTTTAAATGATAGTGGTAACAATGATTTGCGTGTCATAAATACTTTCCGATTCGATCTCAGTCTCCACTTCAATGGGGAAAATCAGAAGTGTTCCAAAGTTATGAAATCTATCTATAAAAATTGCCTAAGCTAAGATAAAAATTATATGTTTTCTTCACGTGATGAAGCCCGCAACCCTCCACTTTCCCATTCAAAAAATGAACAGTCTTGTCCGCAGTTATATTCATCATTTAGTTTGTGTATTTTTATAGAAGGTGGTCGATCATGTAGATATTAAATCTAAATCGATTCGACGCGCTCAAGATGGCCGGCATTGCGGTGATCTGGGTTGTTGTTCTCTTCGATTCCTCTCCAAGGCCACATGGCAAGATGGCTCCGTCCCCCCCCCTGTGCTGTTGAAGGTTGCAGTCATGACCTGCTTCATTATTGATGGGGTCGCTCACACACTGCACAATTATTATAGAAATAATAAACTCCAGTGTAATTGGGTATAACTTCCGACTGTCTTTTTTCTACACTTCTTAATTACATTTGTAGGCTATTGTTTTTGTGAGGCCTTTCTAGTTTTTTGTTTAGGTTTTTCATTTTGAAATAATACTAACCAATACACATACTTGGGAATAATATCAACCAATAAACATTTAGTTCATTTATGGAACAGCATCCTTTGGAATTTCAACATAATAACAAAGAAGAGTAACCTTTTAACCAATGTAAACGAAAATGCTATTGAACAGCCATATTTTCTGCTACAAGGGATGTTTTATCATAGAAAATTTTTAAAGAAACAATCAATACTGGATTAACGTAATTTCATTGCCTTAAAACTACGTAACAAGATAAGTCGAACTTTAAAACTTATTTTGACAAAAGCTATAATTTGTTTTATTAGATTTTTGTATTATAGATCAAAGAATTGGTGCAGCTTCTCGATAGAAAATATAAATAAATCAAAGGCATACACATTTGTCTTATCAACCCTAACCCAGATTAGTCAAATCCAGAAAATCGTCAGTCCTATCATGTGTTTGCACACCTTCTAGAGGCGCGAAATTAATTTGACAGTGTTATACTCATTCACTAACACAATCATCGACCGACTTACACATAAAGGACCAATGATGTGTGGGGGGGGGGTAGAAATGTCGCAAACTGTGGAAAGTTGTCTGATCAGTGTAGCACTACCTCGCGCAGTCGCACTTTCTCCTTCTTACTTCACGCTACCGAAATACACGGCGGGCCACCGACCCGGCCACACTTCAAATTGACTGTTTTTAATTATACTTGAATCGGTGGGTGCATTAGGCATTTATATATTTACTCTAATGAAAGCTGTGTATAAAATCATCGTAAGAGACGAAAAATATTGAAAAAGTTTATTATTATGATCTATGACTAATTTCATGATTCTTTTGAAGTCTATAAAAATAACGTATGTATCAGTAATTATCATTTTAAATCCTATATTATAATACGAGCACTGTCTGAAGGGATGTGTGTTCACGATTTCAAAATTAAGGGTAGATTTTGCTTAAACTTTTCATTTAAGAGTGTTTTTGCCCAAAAATAAGAGTAGAAAAACCCTCCAATCCCAGGAAAAATCGAATTTGGTCTAAATTTAAGTTTTAAAATCGTAATTTTTAACATTTGTCTTATGGGTTGCTATTTTGGCAATGAAATAACAACGAAAGGTATACAAAAATAAATGAACATTAATGTTAACCAGTCTTTTTACGCCTGTAAACTGTAAAGAGGTATAGTTGGTTGTCGGTGGAAATGTAATAGCTTAATTATCAAGACACTACACTATAACAAAAGTTAAACACATATTGTTAAAAATATTTCGGAAAATTGTTTAACGACTAACAAGAATTAATCGTTAGCAATGTTTATACCATAAAATTTAAAACTAAACTAGAATGTAAATAATGTTTTTTTACAGTATATATGATGTTTTGAAATCATACATAATAGAATTTAACAACCTATACAATTTAAATTTACAAATAACAATAAAATATATATATTCACCCTCAATAGGATTAAGTTCAAAGTAGATAATTAATTAGATTATTAGATAAAGATATAGACTATTCAATGTTAGGTAAAGAAAAGTGATTTGGTCCGTTGAGTGTTGAATTAGAGCTTTTTGGGCAGCATTAGGAAACAAAATCTCTTGTGCAACCTAGAATTTGAACACCAGATATTTATTATAGGTTAAGGGGTCCACACACTATCGAACGTGTTCGACCCGACATCGGACCCAACGTCAGGCCCGACGGCTCGTCTAACATTTTCGACAGTCGGTTAGATGTTTGGTCAAGTGGTGGTAATTTTATCGGCAATGGTTTAACCCAATTTGTCAGGTCCGACATCGGGCCTGATGTCCGATGGATCCGTTGTCGGGTCCAACATGTTCGATAGTGTGTGCCCCCCTTTACACGATCTTTTAGTTTGAGAATATAATCTCAATCTAATTAAAACATTATCAAAGTTGATTATATACCTCCTCCACACACTTAATATGTCAATCAAATCAGGTGTTTCAAAACCTCGACTAGTTTAATGCAGTTTGTTCATATTTTATTTAATATGATCGTACTTCTAGCAATATTGAAGAAGAAACAGACCTATGTCATATTATGTTAATACATAAAATATGGCATAATGTATCTAAATTTCGACGATTCTATTAATCCCTATCAACAACCAAATCAACACCAACATTATATAAATAAATCAGACTATGAATTAAAACATATGCAAGCAAAGAAAAAGTGCTCTCTCCAAGTATGTTTAAACTAAAGGTTACTATTTTCATAGCATTCACTTAAACGACGTTTATTTTAAACAGCGTGTAATGTGATATAGCAAATTACATTTAGCACAAATTTGGGTTAGTGCTTCCGGTATGTATTACTTGATGAGGATTTGGTTGAATATAAATACATATTCATAATATTAAGCGAAGCAGAGAGATTGCAGAGGTCTGCTCTGTCCTATGACGTAACGCTATGCAACCACACTTATGGGGGCCTGGTTAAACAGTCTTCGCTCGTCGACTGTTATTGATGTAAAACCGGATCCTTTTTAGATAAAATTTCAACAATGGGTTTCTAACTGATATATAACTTTCAATATTATTTTATAAAATACACTATGGATCGTGCGGAATAATTCTTGAGCTTACAGAAAAAAACATATTTCTCAATCTAGATTCTAGATTTCTGTGAATGTGATTGGCCACTGGACGGCGTTAGACCACTTCTATTTGGGGATAAAAAAGTAAATGTAAGCCTTCTTTTTAAAACATCTTTGTTCCTTATTTGTTAACCGTATTTCAGTGATTTAGTACAGACGGGAAAATAGATAGTTAACTACAAAGTAATTTGTAAATAGGCTAAATTTATAATTTTACTGTTGTAAAGTGAGACCTAAATCTTTCCCGTCTCCGTGATAAGGCATAAACCTCATCACCTTTTTCTTCAATTGCCTTTAGATTTTAAATATTTCGATAAAGATAGGACTTTAAAATACCATCTTCAAATCACAAACACATCAAATTTGACAAACATTGACTATTCAAGTTAGTTAATTACACGTAAGATATTGATAAACGCTTAGCCCAAAATAGTTACCAAGTTATCTGTTTTGTATGTACTTGTATACGTTTATTTTAATATTGAAAATCGGTTTCAGTAACTCTACAAAAACACCCACTTTGGTATCAAAAGATTACTCTTAGATATTCCAAGAAAGAATAGGAAGCGGATCTCCAAAAAACTACAGACTCTCCAAAGAATACTAATTTCTTTTACGTGAACATCGAATAGCCAGCAACACCAGATTTATTGATCGAAGTCCTTAATAATGATAAATGTGCAACTCGACCTGATGAATTTCCCTGAATTTGCTATTCCGTTGCAGGCGATGCTGTCTCAGCCCCTGGAAGAGTGAAGCGACAACAACAGAACGACGAGACCACCACGAAGAAGGAGGAGAGCTTCGAAACGGAGCTGTGCAAAGACAAGGATGCGGGGGAGTGGTTCAGGCTGGTAGCCGGGGAGGGAGACAACTGCAGAGACGTCATCCAGTGCACGTCTTCGGTGAGTCCATCTTGTAGAGAATCATGAGAGGTGATGAAATGCAAACCTCTTGCTAGGTGGGTTCCTTAGGGATGACGGTAATAAAGTTGAAGCATAAACTTTGGAGGGACTAAAAAATACAGTAAAGAGGATTCGGAACTCTTTACAACACCTTATCTTGACAAAATCGATGAGTCCATATAGTCATGTCTGTGGAAAGGGAGATGGGTAGAGTGGGTAAAGGAGGAAGTATGGAGAAAAAAGGGAAAGAAAGCCATTGTCTTAAGATACTGAGGTATCTAAAAGTGGACAACAACTGCAGGGATGTGATTTAGTGTAGTCAGTGAGTCCATCTTGTAGAGGATTCGGAGAGGTGATGGAATATAAACATTCTAGAAGGAGTGTTCTATAAATATAGATC